>VIGQ01001959.1:22500-30000 GCA_009663005.1 Actinidia chinensis | reverse complement strand
TTTGATCTTAACATAGGTAATTTTGCATAATAAAATAAACTTTGTTTAAATATTTTTTATTGGTAACATGTGTGAAACCGTTTTCCAAGGAAACCAGATAGTTGATGGGTAGGCATTTGGGAAATGAGCCTAGGCTATAGTTTGGGCCCAAACTCGACACATTCAAAATAAAGTCCAAATATGTAATAATAACTTCCCAGCTCTGGTGATGTAACCTACAAAAATAACACGAACTGCAGCTATATATTTCATTGAAATACATAATATTTTAGTTACAATTTGGATAAAAAAATTGAGCGAGAGACAAGAAAGGGGAGAAAGCCCTAGAATCTACTAGGGTTCTTGACCCCCACAAAGAGAAAGAAATGGGGGGAACCCTAAACGGCTAGGGTGCCTTGAGTTCACAAGAGAGAATAAGGAAGAAGGGGCGTGGGGGAAGAGAAAAATGCGTCGTTAGCCCTAACAAACCCATAGGATTCTCATATCTTAGCCTTTTCCTAAAATGGAGAGTCTAAGTCCTATTTATGACTCTTTAAAACCCGAAAAAAAAACATAAAAACTACGCAAACAACCCTACTTCTAAAAATATAATGACAAAACGTCGTTCTCTAGTGCAAGCAATTGTTGCATCAACCCCTCTTGTTGGAGGAACACGAAAAACTCGTCCTCGAGTTAGAGGTCTTGAATGCTTCACAAATTGCTCTTCTGCTAATACATCAAGTTGCTTGCTTTATTCATCAAATCAATCGTAAAGCTTGGGCAAGTAAATCAAAAGAGTTGTTGCTTAATTCTACCAGTATATCATAAAAGAAGAGTACTAGTCACCGACACATCTTGACATCAAAGAACTTAGTTGTAAGGGAACGGAAGAAAGAGAACCCAACAATGGCAAGGAGAGTAGTAAAAGATGGCAGCAGCAATACATCCAAGGTAAGAAGGAACCAGTAGGCAGCGCGGATAACAACTCCAAACAAGTAGCCCATTATCATAGGGCAATTTTATGGACACGTGTAAATGTTAATGTGCAGATAGGATTTTTGTTGTAAATGACTCGATGTTCTCACCGGTTTTTTATGGAACAAATAAGGGCATAAAAAACAAGGGAAATAAGTGAATGGAGATGGAAGAAATCAGAAGCTGCAAAAGAGGAAGAAATAAGCTAGTAGTAGAAAGGAAACTAATAGAGGAGAGGAAGAAGAAGCAATGAGGCAGTAGCTCACACAGGTTTAGGCATAAAGAAACAGTAGTAGCAGAGGTAGTACAAGAGGCAAGAAGGCAGAAGAAATGAGGCAAAGAGGAGAAAGGGAAGAAAATAAACAGCTGCAATCAATTTTCTCTTTACTCAACATCCCAGTTTTGGCTCTGATATCAAATTGATGTAACCTTGGAAAACACAAAAATATTACACAAACTACACCTATATATTTCATTGAAATACATGAACTTTTAGTACATTGGATAGAAAATTGAGAGAGAGACAAGAAAGGGGAGAAATCCTAGAATCTACTAGGGGTTTTGAACGCACAAGGAGAGGAGGGAGAAAGAAAGGGGGAAACCCTAGAACTTCTAGGGACCTTGAGTCCACAAGGAAAAAATAGATGAAGGGGGAGGGGAGAGAAACATGGCTTTAGCCCTTACAAACCCACAAGGTTCTCACATCTTAGCCATTTCCTCAAATGTGAGTCTAAAGTCCTATTTATAGACTCTTTAAAACCCTAAAACACAAAATTATAAAAAATAACCCTACTACTAAAATATAATGACAAAACAGCCACAATCCTTCTTCTATTGCAGCACTTGTTGCATTTCATCTCTGAAGGACCACGTCTCTAGGTTATATCCAAGTGCTAGTCGCCCATCTACTTCCAGAGCTCACATCATCTCGGACAAGCTCGACTACCCAAACAAGACGATGACAGTCGCCACCTAACCACCTAATCCCTTGATTTAGGGAACAATTATGCCGTCAACCATGTTAAGCCCACCAAACTCTCATGAATTAAGGGAGAGTCATCCCTCACCACGTGTTGGGGAGGACACCAAGGACCCTCACCAACTACGCAAGGTATATATGGTAAGAAACACCATGGGCAAAAGGTGCCATTTGATCTTGCATGGATTCTCTGTGTGTAGGCTCATTGGACTCTTGATACAAATGACCTCTGGACATCATCAATTACCAATGCCCCAAATCTCATAAATAAGTCTGTACTCAATTTGATTTGACCAAAAGTTAAACCCACCTTGATTTGACCTTCACCTGATTTATAACCGCCACCATCCATTCTTTTTTTTTCTAATAGTTACACCAACCGTTAATTCGGAACAAAGACCACTACTATACATACCTAGAGTGTACAGTACACACCTTGTAAGGGGTGTGCAGAAGACGTGGCTTAAGCAACATAAAAGAAGTCAGCTATTCTCCTAGGTGCTCACCCGTTGGATGTATACACACATACACAGAGAGAGAATATATATTGGAAGAGTAAACATCAGGTATTGCAATTGATTTTGCACAATTTTCAGTCAAGATACAGATGGCATGAGTAAGTATCAAATGAGAGTGCAGAGGGGGGAAATCAAATACATTCAACATCTAAAGCATTCATCCAAAACCCTTCAAACATTTTTGCTCATGAAGTAACTTTCATTTTGTTTCTGCAAGTAACAAGCATCAAGCATGAAATTCTTTAGTAGCCTTCATATATAATGTATGCTATCTTCTGTATTGTATGAAGAATTAAAGCAATGTTCTATTCTTCCTGTGATGTTAGATTTAACTGCCTTTAGTTGAACTCTTCACATTCTATAAACTTCACTTTGAGATCAGATCAACCACTGCCCAACTAACAACAGATGGAAATGCGATGGGAGATCAAAGGAGATGGTTTTTCTCTAGGGACCATCTGTTTACTTTACGGGCCTCAGAAATCAGTCAAGGGCTGAGAGTGAGCAGCGGGTGAATTTCTTGTGAACTTATTACACATTATTCAGTATCAATGCCTGAAAACTTCTCTGCTTCCTTCAAAAAAATATACTCTAAAAGCTATTTCAGGGGGTGATTCTTAACATGTGCATAACTGGCTATTTTAGTTGAAACTCAAAGAGAAACTAAAGAATAAAAAACTATAAGACACTAATATTCGACGTTCTAGGATGTTCTTCATTATAACTGCTAATGAACTGATAGATGTAGTACTCTAATAAGAATTATGAATTAGTGAACTTCAGAAAGTACCTCCTTTATTCGTAGAAATCCTGAATTGGTATTAAAGGTTTATACAGAAAAGTTTTCTTGATTCAAGAAAATGAGTCAGCTAAGTGGAAAGATTACCAACAGGTACTGATACAATACAATCCGGAGAAGAACAATGCTGAGTTGGATCTGGATTACGGATTCATAGAATCCAGGTCAAAGCGCAATGTGTATACCTTAACAATGCAAATATCAGAATCGGACGAGTTTTATGGGGACAAGCTGGACATTGCTGAATCAAATGGTATGTACTCGGGGGGACTGATGCTTTTCTGCTCGAGTCCATATTCAGAAACTCTGTTTGGGGCCACCTTGAGTTGCCTGTTAGCCGAGCCAGTGAGGAGCTCATATGCCAAGTCGTCCGAGCTGCGTGCAGCTCTGCTCTCTCGGGCTATCATACCACCATTGAAGAGGTAACTTGTAATTAATTTTAACTTATTTGATTTTTATCTTTTTATTTGTGTTATGCTGTGGCATACGTGATTAGGGCCATAAAATGAACCAAGCTACTCCAGATGGTTCCAATCGACTCGTTTTCAAAAGAAATCAAGCTTGAAATACTTTTTTAACCTTGTTTATTTGCTGAACTCTGCCCAATAAGCTTATACTGCATTAAACAAAAAACAAAAACTTATTCGGTTCAAGTAAAAACCAATCCTGAACGCGTTTTCAAATATCATAATGTTTTTAAAAGAAGCTTGAACAATCCACTACTCTGCATTGTTTCCTTGCATAAGTCACTGTATATAAATTTCTCACTCAATGTCCATAAAGAAACCTTATATTTCATTTGTGACACTTTATTGTTAAAGTCATATTGATCTTTTCCTCCAAATTAAGAAAAAATGCTTTCTTCCGACACTTAATTGCTAGCTGACTTTGCGGATTGAAATTGAGGCAGCGTGGGAAACTTGATCGACAGGATGGAGGTTAAGCAATCGCACTTCGAGCGGAGAGACGAAGGTGCTACAACAAATAGATGGGATTTTCAAGGAGAGAGAATTAGAACTGGATGAGTTGGAGTATTACCAAGAAAGGAGGCTCAAGGATCTTGGCCTGGTTGGGACAAGGTGATATAATATTCTGGGAGCCCAAGTAGGATAACATTCAGTTATGTTTCTGGCTACAAAATATGGGATTAGAAGACTATTCCCATCAAATTCTATCCGAGTCTTCACCGAGAACAGCTGATTAACACACACACACACGAGAGCTTTCCGAGGTTTCGATGTGGGTCTTCCTACACGGGTTTAGTTAACTTCTTTTTGTTTTTTCGTTTTTTTTAAGTAATGATTTTGCACATGCGTCCTCGAATTGGTGATATTCTTTTCTGGTTCAGCAGAAAAGGAAAAAAGAAAAGAAAAGACGTATATTTCATAACCCACTGAATTGGATTCAGATTCAAAGCCATTGATTGATGCTCCATTGAAAGTCTCAAGAGTATGGGTTTTTGTGTATAGCTAATGATTTTCACATTCCCTTTTTTCTCAAATTGCAATCTCCTTTTGTCTTTATTATGTTAAATTTATCCAATCACCTTTTTTTCTTCTATGTATTTAAAAATTTGAGTAAAAGTGAGTATTTTTTATAAATTCACCAAAAAAATAAAGTGCAATTGAAAAAAGTGTGAAAATCATTAGCTAATTTTAGTAACTGACCTAAATTTATGTAGGTTGAATTCATTCAAGAATCTTAATTAGGAAATAATATTTACGAAATGTATTTAAAATTGCCTTCAATTTTTTTAAAAAAAATAGACCTAGGAATTTGAGATTGTGTAGTAGTCAAAATTCCTCCTCCATTTTGGAATCTGTATTCTGACTAGATTGGAGAATGGAATCACATTCAAAATCCTTCACATTGACATGAACTACTTGATGTTGCAATCTGCCTATAGTTTATTTCTAGACTAGAAGTGCTCATTTATAACTTAACCCCCAAAATATTGTAGATTTGGGATCATATCTGTTGGTCTAAAAGTCAAAAACTTCAGGCTATTCACTCAACAATGCAATTGACAGCTTTAAAAAATTAAACAAAATAATGCAACCACCTTGTGATAAATTGAGGAGAATAGGGAAAATAACACGAGTAGGGAAAATAACATATAAACAGAAGGAATGAACGCATTGCTATGTGCCCGAAATGGGAAACTCTCAAATCTCTTTGCTTCCGCTTCTTACCAAGCTCATCGAGTGGGAACAACACTTCTTTAGATGCCTTAATCACATCAATTTTGCCATTCGCTGGAAAGCCCATAGATGCAAGTATAAAGTCAATTTCAAGTCTTCTAAGCATAGAGTGCTGGTTGCTTCATAATAGCCTCTCTGTTTGGGGTCGTCCTCATGGAAATCAAAATCAATGTGCACTATACTAGATCTCATGTCTCACATGATTGTGGTCGAATTACCAGGGCTTAACAAATCATCACAACTTGTTCTGACACAAAGGCACTCTTGAGGGTTTGCATAGAAGTAATCTTCGTCCTTGGGCTTGTCCACAATAACCCGTCGAGGAATTGGTTGTCCCATCTTGCTTTCATGGGCAAGCCGGACACCAACTGCAAACTTATCCCATGATAGTGTCCCATTCTGATGCAAATCCAACAATTCCACAAGCTTTTTCCGATCAAGTTGGATGGTTTTTCTGAACCCAAGGTACCTGCAAATATCTAATCAGGTATGTCTTCAAGACCAGTTACCTTTGTCATACTCTTTAAGAAAAGAGACTCCCTCCTTGTGGAGGTGGTTATTCATACCTGCGATGACCTTCCACGACTCGTGCCCTGTTCCCATCGTAATGGGGTATAAAACAGTTACTGGGCAGTTGAAATCATGAATCAAGGGCTGCCATTTGGGTGATGAATGATTCTGGACTGTCAAAAAGTTCTTCTGGATCAGCATCATATCCTTTTTCATCTGAAAATTAAAATCACGACTAAATTCAAGAAACTTGCAAGCAAGAATGCCCAATTATAGACAAGTGCACAGTTGCAGCTAACAGAGACTTGACCGAGTAAATATCCATAATAAGAACTTTAAGTCCTGCCCATTCTAAACAAATTATCATGTTTTCCAAACATTTAATCATTGTCACGTGGACTCTTATAGTGTACCCGTTTACGATCTTTGAAGGAGGGACATTTGATGGTAATGAAAATTTTCTCACCTCTTACACGGATGGAAGATAGAAACCCCATTTTCCCCTTAGAAGTCCTTTAATTTGAAGTATAATCCTAAGTAATAGCAACAGACAGTGTAAAATAAAATTATTTGAATGTTGGGAGTGAAAGCGGGAGCGAGAGTGCCATTTGTGAAAATACTTTGAGAGCAGGAGCGCCTTGAAAGCGCGTGTATATTCTAAGGTATCTTATATTTCAGATATTTTGCAATTATCTAATCTTTTACACAATTATTCAGTTTGAAAAGAGATATATCCACAGAAAATAGAACTAGTATTTTTTAAATAATAAAGGTCTGTAATATGTAAGCAGCTTACGTTGTGGTTTCGTGGTGGAAGTACGTAAAGTGATTACATGTGGTTATGAGTTCACGTCTTCTAGCATCTTGTTCACGCAGATTCATATCTGGTTAACGATGACCGAGTCAATATGCACGTGACAGCGCACAATTCGAGGGCTTATATGGACGAACTAGGTGACTAAGGACCATACCCAACTTTCTATCCAGATCAAACATTTTTATTTGGGTATAATATAAATCTCCAAAATGACACTGATGTCCCCTGTTAGATTGGTTGGCCAAACACCGTAAACAGAGCGTGAGTTTTTACAAATTTGCCCTTTCCATTGAGTGATCAACACATCATCTAACTTTTTTCTGAAATGGTGAGAATTGCTACACTCGAACATTCCTCCTCCATCAATAGCTCAGCTGGATTTCTCTCCCAAACATGGACCGACCAACACACTGGATCATTACCACCTCCATCAACACAGCACGTTGATCTCTCTACCAAAGACATTTATTCTATTGGCACCAGATATATCTTACTAACGATAGAGACCCATCCATGTGCCCTCTTTGGCTTTCTCCCTTCCTAGACACCACTACATCCCCATCTCTCTCTATCCACCACCAGACCCAAACCAACCAACCACACCAACAGCACCTCCTCTCGTAGCCCCCTTCGTTATGGTCCCACAATTGGCAATGTATCCACCCCAGCTCCACTTCACAAATCCATTGATTAATCAGTTAACCCTAATCCATTGCCTACCC
>VIGQ01001959.1:0-10000 GCA_009663005.1 Actinidia chinensis | reverse complement strand
TTAATTCCGGGGAAGAAAAATGTAATTTCTTAATTTTAAAATTAAATAATTGAATAAATTTTGCTCAAAATTAAAAGTAATTAAGCCCAAACCCAAAGACCCCAGCCCAGCCCAAGCCCAAGCCCGGCCCCTCGACGAACACGAACCGAACCGAACCGGGTCGGGAGGGCGGTGCGGGCAGCCGCACACAGGTCAATCTATCTATAAAGTCCCATAGGTTAATAGATCCGGCCCACTTTATACATAACTCATCCCCTTTAAAAACGTGTGTGCGCAGGGCCCAATTAAAGAGGTTGCCATACTTGGGTTTATATTTCCTACTAACTTTCTTTTCTTTTTTTTCCAATGTGGGACAACCTTGTTATCCAAATATTTTTTTTTGTTGGCATTGACGCTTTCTTTGAGAACCATTTCTCATTCAAATTAACTGGGTGTTGACAATGAATATACTAAATTCATTACTCATTTAGGAAATAATGATCTATCATTATTCATTTAATTTAGTGTACAGAACTTAATTAAAAATATAGTCCGCAAAGTGTGTTTCACACACACACTATTAAAAACCAAACTTTTAAAACAATTCCCGCACATGAATGGAAATTAATTGATGTAATGAAATGTATTCCCAAAAGAGATAAGAAATGGAGAATTACCACATCATAAAGAGGTAGCTTTCGGCTTTTGAACCTTCTTTAGTGACATACTATCGGATTTACCTCGACAAACAGTAGAACATTACGCCTTGAACTATCCCACTTTGAGTGTAACCCAAAACAAACAACAATATGCAATGCACACGATAACCTCCGAATACTTTTGGTTCTCAGGGGTTGTGTTCATTTTGACCTTGAACAATACTGGTTTTCATGAGTGCTCTAGAGAATTCAACCCAAAATTCTCATAGGAACGGCCCTACTCCACACTCACATAGGTGCTATCTTGTTAAAGTACTCTAGCAATACCCCACTTAATATTTTTAAGATACAAGTGTCATTAAAAATTATAACTTAGCCTAATTGCTCATACCTACAGACAGCACGTTGTTACCTCATAGGAACATGTAGGTTAAAAATGTTTATACCCTTTTCTACCCTATGTGCTTATACCACTGAGTACAAACAACCATTTTTAGTTGTCCCTTTTAAACCTAGATCTTGGGATCTCCATCACTAGGTTGGTTTTCACTATGGGACACTTCCTTTGACTAGAGGCTTTATAATCCTTTTCCCCATCGAAGATTTATAACTTGCTCTCTATATAACCTTTTGTAGTGGATGCCGCAATGTTATCCTTATATTTTACATAATCTATAGAAATAACTCTATTAGAGAGAAGTTATTTAATGGGTATTAGTCGACGACGAATAGGTCAGACTTACCATTTACAAAGTACTTTGTGCCCTTCAATGGCTGTTGACTATCACAATGTATACAGCCACACAGGCATAGGTTTTTGACCAATTTTAATATCCTCTAAAAATTGGTCTAATCCATTCAGCCTCTTCTCTTCTCCGCTTTGTCTAGAGCAATAAACTCTACTTCCATAGTATCTGGCAATGCATGTTTTTTAGAGGATTTCCAAGATCCTGCAAGCACCTCTAATCGTGAATAACATAACCACTTGTGATTTCCGAGTTTTTAGAGTCTGAGATCCAATTTGGCAATCAAATATCCCTCAGGTACTGCATGATATCCAGAATAAAAATATCCATAGTTTTGTGTATATCTAAGATACCTTAAAACTCGAATTTAATTGCCTTCCAATGATTATCTCCAGGCTTACTAGTAAATCTACTCAATTTTACTAACCGCATAAGCAATATCAGGTCTGTACAATTCATTAAGTATATAGAATGCCTATAATCCTTGATATAACACTTGGGATACTGTTTTCTTTCTCCAGTAATTCTTTGTTAGATTTAAAGTTACATCTATCAAAGATGTCAGCTTTTTCAAATCCTCATCCTTATCAAATTTTTCTAAAATTTTTTATTCACATAATGTGATTGTGCAATAATATCCTTTCAGTATTCTTTCTTTCATTTTAATTCCCATAATACAGCTGCAACACCAAGAATCTTCATGTCAAATTTTGACATAAAAGATTTTTAGTAAATATGATCATGTAATTTTATTACTTCCAATAATTAACATATTATTTTACATACAAAACAAATAATGACATATCCCTTTTTCAGTATTATTTGACGTACCGCATTTTGTCACTTTCATTGATTTTAAAATTATTTGAAATCATGACATTGTCACATTTTTCCGTGCCATTGTTTACGTACTTTGTTTTAATTCATACAGGATTTACAATTTGACTACACACCTTGTTTCATTTTCAGGAGCTTGAAAACCCTCCGGGGTCGGGTTGCTCCATGTAAATTTTTTTCTTCTTCCAATTCCCCATTTTAGGAAGCTGGCTTTACAATCCATTTGATAATTTTTTAATTTATTTAATAGCAACAAATGCTATTACAGGCTAATGGTGTAATTCTTGTAACAGGAGAGTAATAATCGATAATCGCAGTCCCTCCTTTTATCTATAGCCTTTTTATTAACAAGTCTCCCCTTATACTTATCTATGACCCATCAGCTTTTAACTTCCTTTTGAAAATTCACTTATATCCTAGTGGTTATTGTCCATAAAAGATCCACCAATTCCTAAGTGTGATTTTGGATATTGATTCTATTTTCACTGTTTACCGCTTCTTTCCTTGAGGTGCCATCTGGACAAGACATTGCTTCTTTAAAGCTTTTCGGCTCACTTTTCATAGATAAGTATGAAATCTGAACCAAAAGACTTAGTAATTTTTTAACTCTTTTACTTTGGTCTTATTATTTCCTCTTCGGTGATGTGTTTGATTCATCTATCTCCTCATGAGATCTTTTTGATGAATTCATTTTCTCCTCGTACTCTTTGTAAGGGAATACATTTCTCAAGAATATGCCATTTCTTACTCTATGATGGGTATTCTCAATGTATATCTATAATTTCATATTTTGTACTAAATATCTTATGCACTACTATTTTGTGCATATCCAAATAAATACCACACACTCCACCGTTTTTAGACCAATGATAACTTTCTTAGAGAGCAGGTATATAACCTTAGCAAGACAACCCCCAACACTTTGAAGTATTTGAAGAAAGGCTCCTCCTTCTTCCATAATTTCCATAACTCATAAATGGAGTCTATTCATTCTTATGGGGTAATCTATTTAGAATATGATTGGCGGTTAAAACCGTTCCCCCCCACAAGTTTCTGTGGAAGTCCAAAGTTTATCAATAAAGCATTTCAATCTTTCTTTTAAAAGTTCTATTTTTTTCGTTCGACAATTCCATTTGATTGAAGAGAATATGGTACAGTCGTTTGGTGTATAATAGCATTTCTTCTGCACATAATTCTTTAAATGGTGACTCCTATTCACCACCTCTATCACTTTTTAGAATTTTATCGTTTGACTTATTTGATTTCCACTTTCGCTTTGAAAATTTTAAAATTTCAATAGCCTCATCTTTCTTCTTATAAGTAAAGATAACAAAATCTAGTACATCATCAATAAAAGTTATAAATATCTTTTAACCTGCCTCTTGTTTGTACTAATTTAATCACACATCATCTGTGTGGATTAACTCCAAAGGTTCTGTCGCCTTCTAATAGAACAGAAAAAGAAGTTTTTAACTTGAATTTCGCTCTACACATATTGGGGGGGGGGGGGGGGGGGGCATTTATCTTAATTTTTAAAATTTAATTTTTGACAATATTTAATTGAACAAGGTTTTCGCAATGATCATATTCCCCATGTCCTAGATCTATTATATCATCATTCAAACTCACAACTTAAACAGAAAGACTCGAAATTTTTATTCATACATTTGTAGTTGGTACACGGTGAGTACATTATTCAATTAAAACAAATCAATCAGAAAAGGGATCCCCTTTTCGATGTACAGACAAACTCTGGGACCGGTCTTAATTGAGTGTAAACAAACTTGTCAGGACTCAAAAAAATGGGAACGAGAGTATTGAAGACCATGGAAGTTAAGGGGTGAGTGTAAAGAGGTTATGCGGGGAAAAGGAGGGGAAGTCAGGCCAATACTCAGGATATCCACAGATTCTATTCTTCAAAAACTAGCAGGGAATGGCGTAGCCAGTATATTCATGAAAATACAGGCCTTCTTTGCCAGAGGTTCCCATATTTAGAAGATCTTTCCATGGCAGTAACTTTGGAGTACAAATTTCCCATAAGATTTGTTCTCCATTACATTTTCATGATAAGTGGTGAACTGTTTCGCTCGGAACATACATGGCGGGTTTGCGCCAGTATCTACCCACCATTGTTTGGGATTACTTCCCACAAGATTTACTTCAGAAATAACCCACATAGTTCATTTCTAAAATATCTCCAAAAGTTGCTCCAATTCAGTCATATTGGCTTGTGCAACTTCCCTTCTTGTTGTTACCTTGGGATACTTGCGTAGTGCCGACCCTACAATCCTCTAAGCTCGATGGACCAGGTTTATTACACACATAGCAATTTCCATAAACCTTCTTTGGATCATTCCCTTTAGAGGATTTGACCACCTTTTTAAGCTTCGCTTCTTAATTCAGATTTTTGTCTCTTGGCCCCATGTTCCACCACATTAGCCCTTGACTCCACTTGTTGCCAACTCGCCTTTTGACTGACGTTGTCTTCTTCATCCGCATTTGACATGATGTCTTCAAGCCCCATTTTTCTTGCGCTTTGTGTTTTGAGTAGTTGGCTTGAAATCTCTCCAAAGTGTTGTTAACTTTTCAATCAGAGCATGCACTTGGAATGATTCACTCAAGGCCATCCCTTCAGCATTAATCTCATGCAAGATAAGTTGGAATTCCTTGCACTTGACTCATGATGGCTTGGCATCGGTATCTTGATTCAAGAAACCCCCACCACGTAACTTCTTGGTTCCGGCATCCTCAGTCTTGTACTTCTTGTCCAAAGAATCCCAGAGTTCCTTGGTAGTAGGAATGGTTCAATACACATTGTATAGTGTACTGTCCAAACCATTTTGGATGTTGTTTTTCAGAGGAGTCCTGCATGCTTCCATGCTTCCACGTTGCCACAGTTAGACAATCAGTCTCTCCTTCCTCCAAACTCGGAATACGCCTTCGCGTAAGTATGCGGCCAAATTCAATATGTGCAATAAACATCTTTGTGTGCCATACTTGAAATCTACCCAGTGAACTTCTCGGGCTTCTCTCCATGTCCAGCATGACAAGAGTAGGCCTAGGCACCACTTTAGCGTGGCTATCATAAGAAACAATAGTGTTTCTCACCCAGTTTTTGTGCATCACCATTTATTTTTTGAATTAAACACACAAATTCAAAACGGTATAAGAAATAAAATAATAAAACAGAATCAAACTTGTTTGTGCTAAAAATGAAACTTTCTGATTTAGAAAAATTTAAATGCGGCAATATAAACAACTTAAGATTGTTAGGAAATTTGTTGTTTCTTTTTGTTTTAAACCAGAAGTTTGAATCATAATAGAAGAAGAAAGAAGAAGCAGAATTATAAATAATAGAATAAATCAAAGCAACCGAAGAATGCAGAATTTGATTTGGCTGAGGCCTGAAATTTAAATTCAGTGTCCTTAACTCATTTACAACCGTACTTGGTACTTACGGAATATGTTATACGACTCCCAGGATACACAGTAGTAACGATTTTGGGATAGTAGTAATCCAAATCAGAACATCACGTCGAACCTTCAAGTGTTTTCTCTCTCTAAATGAAAACTAGAGGAGATAGATGTCTAGCACTCTCTATGCTGACTCTGATTGAATTTCGAATGAATGAAGAATGATGGGATGGTGGAAGATTTATAGGAGACAACACACCTTTCTGGGAGAGTCACATCTCTTTGGAAAGGACTCATTTGGCCAAATAGCACCATTCGGCCAAACAGCTGTGCACTGGACCTTTCTGACACCAAATTAAAATATTGCACCTGTTCGCGTTATTAAAGAAAAATATTCTGAAAAAAATTCGTAATGCTCGCTTCGTTTAAATTCGAAATTTGTGACTGTTCACAAAAGGAAGTAATTCAGGGGAAGAAAAATCTAATTTCTTAATTAAAAAATTAAAATAATTGAATTAAATTTTTTCTAAAAAATTAATATTCAATTAAGCCCCAGCCGGCTCGCTCGCACGAACACGAAACCGAAACGAACCGGGTCGGACGGGCGTGGCGGCTTGCGGCGCAGCCGCACATGGTCCAATCCATAAAAAGCCCATAGGCTAAGGATCAGCTACTTTATACATAAACTCCTCCTCCTTTAAACTTGTCGTGCCCAATGGCCCAATTTAAAGAGTCCATACTTTGGCTTTATATTTTGACGCCAACTTTTCTTTTCTTTTTTCCATGTGGGACAACCTTATCTATCCATTATTTTTTCCTTTGCATTGAATCTTCTGTGAGAGAAAGAAAGAAACAATTTCTCTTCAATTAACTGGTTTTTTGACACAAATGAATTACTAAATTCATTTACTCATTTAGGAGAATATGAATCTATCATTGTTCATTTAATTTAGTGGACGGAACTAATTAAAAATAGTCCCAAAGAGTGTGTTCACAAACACACTATTTAAAAACCAAACTTCTAACAAAAACTACAATAATTTTAAAAAAAATACTAATTTAGAAAAAATAAGTTGGGAAAAAAATAGTTGTTTTAGTTTTTTTAGTGTAAGTCCTACTAAAAAATGATCCAATAGATAAAAAATATGCCCAGATTTAGATATTTTTTGTCCATTGAATAAGAAATATGGGGTCACACACCTTGATTCTGAGAAGAAGGAATTGATATTTTTTTGGGAGATAAAATAATCTAGGTGAAATCTAAAGCCGTAAATTAATTCATTGTAGATATAGAAAATAGTTTTTTGAGAGTCAAAATGATTGTGAGTTTATAATATAGAATAGTAATGCGCCGTGCCTACAAGCACTATGACAAAAAATAAAAAATAAAATTGGAGGAAAACGAATTTTGAGTCTTCAAAAAAAGAACGTTTTACATTTTTATTCTTCTAATAAAGTTTTCAAAAACTTTTTCAATCGTGAATTTAATCAGACATTCCGGAATGTTCTTGTATCGATATATATGTATTTCACCCTTAACGAGAATGCATGATAATTATGATAAATGACGTGAGACTTTAATCAAATTAAATAGATTAGTAAAATAAGATATGAAAAAATGTGATACTACATAAGTCTCTTTGTAATGGTACATGTGTATTTAGTAAATATTTTTATATTTTATATATCTTTAGTGAATTTTTATCGATTAATAATTAGTTATTAATTTTGATTTTTCTGTGAAAAAAAAGAGTTTTTAAAAAATATAAAAAATTATCTCATTTAAGGAAGAAAGTTCAAATAAAAAAAAACTTATTTTATCTCAAATAAATAATTTTTTATATTTTTAGACTCTTCTCGTCAAAAATATCTAAAATATAAAAAATGATTCAAATAGTAAAATCATTATTTTAAAAAAATAAAACTAAGAGGAAAAAAATGTGTGCTTTAAGTTTTGTTGTGGGTTCCACAAAAATTGATCTAATGGGTTAATATATGTTCAGCTTTAAAGATTTTTTTGTCCATTTTGAAAAAAAATAAATTTATGTAGGTCCCACACCTTTGAAAATAAGAAAGTGATAGTTTTGGGAACGAAAAAATTAATCTAAAGTAGAAATCTCCAGCCGTTGGATAATCAAATGGCATTTAACCGTTACGATAGCGCGAGATGATTTGAGATCAAAATGAGTTATGATTTATAATATAGATTTAATGGTGTGAAATAACACTGACCACCCCTCTGGGTGGCCCAAAAGCCAAACCAAGAGGGAGTAGGATGAATGAGTTTTTTTCTAAAATTAATAACAATTATGATTAATTAAAGTTAATCTAGTCAATCAAGTTAATAGATCAATTATATGGCAAAAAGTAATTAAGCAAGAATCAATAAAAAGTTTAAAGAAAATAAGGAACAAAAAGATTTACTGAGACGATCACAACGTGTGATCACGTCCTCCCCAAGACCTCCGCAAAATTTCTTCCACTACTTGTAAATTCACACCTATAATGTGGGGCTGATTTCTAAGTGTTCAGCTCACTTGTACATCAAGTTGATTTTGTCCAAGCTCCACTCAAAGTTCTTAGTGTGTTACGTATAAGAGGAACCACTAAAACTTTAAGGCTCGTTGTTTGCCGGACTGCGATAAGGAGTTTTCGGATTGGACAAGAGTCTCTGGACTGGACAAGGAGGCCCCGGATTATAAGTCGGACTAAATCTATAGTGTAGCCGTTTATTTTGCTTCGGACAAAACTCTGGATTAAAGTGGTAGTTCAGTCTTGTCCCATGTGTGTTTGCCAAGCAATCGGATTGGACAAATGAGGAAATGACAACATTAACCTTCATTTATTAATTTGCCCCCACACATATTAGACATTACTCTCTCTCCTTTCTCTTTCCTTTTTTTTTTTAGTTTGTCAAACGGCAAAATGTAATTTTTTTTTTTAATTATAAAAATAATTGATTAAAAATTATTATTTCTGAAAACAATATTATTTTTAAAAAAATAACTTTATTTTTTATAAATAAAATTATTATATTTTTTAAAAATTGTTCTCAATAAATATATATTTCAAAATTATTTTGTTTAATATATTTTTTGATTAAATATGTTTTAAAAATATAATTTTTTAGAAAAACGGTTAATTTTAAAAATAAAAGCTCTGTTTATCCCAAAAAAAACTGATAAAAAAAATGCATTAATAAAAACTAAAAAAACATTATTTAAAAAAACATATAAAAAATAAAAAACTAAAAAATAAAAAAATAACAGAGAGAGGGAGAGAGAAAAAGGGAGAGAGAGAAGGGTGAGAGAGGAATTATTCAATATGTTGAGGGCAAATTAGTAATTTTACATATTGTCTTAGTCCCGCGGACTAATTGCTCACCCCTCACCATGGGACAGGATAGTCCCATGTATGGGGGACTATTAGTCCGTTCGGCTAATAGGTCCGAAGCCTTTTATGCAAACAAAACACAGGACTGGCTGGACTCGTGGTCTAGTCCGACCTAGTCCGATCTAGTCTGGGCAAACAAACACGGCCCTAGTGTTGGGCTTTGTCCAAGAGAAACACTCAAAGCTCTCATCAGTGTTTTATCATAAGTTCCGCTTAAACTTTCGAGTATTTTTTACAGAGAAAAATACTCAAACTCTTAGTGTTGGTTTTTACAAAAGAAAATACTCTAAAACTCTACCAGTGTTTTTGTCCAGGTACACTAAACTTATCAATGATTAGATGTACTGAGATGATTACAAGGTAAAAACAAGCTCTTTTGAAGCGTAGATAGGAGTGAAATAGATCAACCTTGGTGAATAAGAGAAGTTTTGAGAGAATTATCAAATAAAACTCTTTAATGATCAATCCATGTTATAACATGGTTGTTCAACTCATAAATATGTTGGAGACTTATATTGAGACCTAAAATGATAGGCCGTTGGAGTGGTTGAGGAATTTAATTAATCTTGATGGAACATATCAGCATTTCAAAAAATAGCCGTTGAGCCAAGAGGTCTCGTCGACACTTTCCGACAGATTCGATTTTTAGTGCGCAATTTTTAGTAAATTGGACTATAAACTTTTTCGATACTTGGATTTTGAGCACCGTTTATGCACTTGGACAACTAACTTACTGGGCTATAGGTTTGGATCAATAAATTTATATTGGACTTGTGAAATATGAGATAATCGCATTTGAAATTGCGCAGGAATTTTTAAAAAATAGAGTATCGCTCTTTTATCAATAAAGTATACTAATACTTCGCGTTGGGTCATAAATTTAGTCTCATTAGAAAGCTTACTCAAGATCTTGAATATAGACTCAAATATTTCTGTATTTGGATCTCTATAACTTAAGATATTCGTATATGA
>VIGQ01001952.1:0-2500 GCA_009663005.1 Actinidia chinensis | reverse complement strand
TTAATACTTGGAACATACATATATTGTTCTATTTCCATGCATATCTATATATTACTTTAGAGAATGAAGATATTTTAAATTTTTGGGATTTTTACATTCTCCCTCCTACAAAAAGTTTGTCCTCAAACTTTAGAATTTACTTTACACATTTCGAAGAGAAAAGGATACGTTCTCGCATTTTCGGTCTTCTCTCTCCCATGTCGACCTTCCGTTGTGTTGATTTCGCCTAGACTCGCACAAGCGAATGACCTTGTTGGGAGGAGTGATCAACGTGGTCTAAAATTTTGAATCAGCTGCTCGACCTACGACAATCTTCTCGTATTTCTAACGGCTGGTGTTTCAATAACATTACTTGGGTTGGTCGAATACATATTTTTTCAACATCGAAACTGAAAAACTTGTGAACCCTTGCCAATTCCGGTGGTAGAGCAGGCGATAGGCAACTAGGCCAATCTCTCTAGAATTTCAACGGTCCAATGTAACTTGGTTTAGCTTTCCTTTCATTCCAAACGAATGATACCCCTAGATGGGATACCTTCAAAAATACATGATCTCCCTGCAGAATTTCAAATTTTCCTACGCTTGTCGGCATAACTCTTTTGACGACTCTGGGTGTACGAATTCTGTTGTTGTATCAAGGCAATCTTCCTATGTGGGTCTCTGTACCTTTGAGGACCTAGGAGGTCTTCCATCTCCCAACTTCATTCCAGCAAATTAGGGATCGACATCTTCTCCATACATGCTTCAAATGGGGCTATTTGAATGCTAGTTTGGGGGGGGGGGGGGGGGGGGGGGGGGGGGGGGGGGGGGGGGGGGGGGGGGGGGAACCTGGGGGGGGGGGGGGGGGGGGGGGGGGAGGGCCGGGGGGGTGATACGTTGTTGTAAATCAAATTCTACTAACGTAATACTCCTCTCCAACCTCCCTTTGAAGTCCAAAGTGCATAACCGTAATAAAATCTTCTAATATCTGAATCACTCTCTCCGATTGTCCGTCTGTTTGAGGGTGAAAACAGTTTACAATTCAATTTATTCCCATAGTAAGCTGCTCGCAAACTTTTCCAAAACTGTGAGATGAACCATCTGGTCGCGATCGGATACGATAGACATATGCATTCCATGAAGACGAATGATTTCCTCTGACAAATTGCAAGTGTACCAACTTATGTGTGAGCCTTCATAGCTAGACATGTGCTGACGTGATTAGACGGTCAACAATACCAAATGGTATCTCCCTTTCTTTGAAACGTGTAACCTACGACAAATCTATCGTATTTGTTCCCACTCCATTCTGGTGGATGGGAAATAGAAGTCATAGTCCCTTGGTCGTTGGTGTTTCCGCTTTCACTCTTTGACAGTGAATCACCGTGCTACATACCTTTCAACGTCTTTTCTTCATGCTTGCCACCAACTATTTTCCTCAGATCATGGTAATCTTGGTACAATATCCTGGGTGAATAGCAAATTTTTTGAACTATGGGCTTGCTCTAAAATTTGTCCGCTTGATTTTCTTTCTGCCGATGTGGACAACACAATCTGTCCTTCAATCTCAAACACAAACCGTCAATAAAAGAAAAATCTTTGGCTTTTCTTCTTGCTTCTCCCTTCAATCACGGAGTTTTCCTCCTCCTCAAATGATTATCATCCATGCGCTGGCCTTGATCGTCTCAATAATGGGGCTCCACCGTGAGCGCATAATATAGCATCCATCGCTTGTGATAACATGATCTCACATCAATGTTTTCCTCAGAATCTTCTAGTATTGTTTGGTTGGGCCTGTGATCATGTACGCCAAATTACTACGGGAATTTTTCGACTGAGTGCTCCGCTACAACATTTTTGCTTTACTGGGGTGGAAAGAATCGTAGATCGTAGTCCTTCATAAGTTCCAACCACGTCGCTGCCGCATTTGAGTTCTTTTTGGGTGAAAATGTACTTAAGGCTTTTGTGATCTGTGTTAAAAATCTCACATGGCTTCTTCCAAACAAATAATGACGCAGATTTTGAAGGGCCAAAATCATTGCTGTCTGCAAGTTCCAATCGTGTGTTGGGTATTCTCGTCATAAGGCTTTAGTTGTCGTGAGGCAAATCAATCACTTTCCCATTCCTGGCATCAGAACACATCCAAGTCCCTTAAGTGATGCATCGCTAAAATGACATATAGCACCATCCTCCCGTTGTCAGAGTCCCCAGAATTAGGAAGCCGATATCACCGTTTCTCTTCAACTCTTGAAAACTGTCCTCACATCTGATCTCACTTGTAATAACGGCTTTCCGGGCCAACCTTGTCATTGGTGTCGCTAGTCGAAAGTCTTGCACAAATCGTCTGTATAATCGCGAGTCCCAAAAAGCTTCTGATCTCTGTAGTATTTTTGGTCGTTGGCCACTTCCCAATGGCTTCAATTTTCTTTGGTCGACGAAATCCCTCCTTTGAAATTATATGTCCCCCAAAAGGCATACTCGAAAGCCAAACTCGCACCTTTTTGAACTCGCCAAAAAGTTT
>VIGQ01001946.1:45000-60000 GCA_009663005.1 Actinidia chinensis | reverse complement strand
TCACGCGTTTGAATTTATACAGTATCAAGGAATGAGAAAAATGCGCGTAATTGAATATACAAAGTGTAGTGATTACCTTAGAGTTCCCCGCTAATCATCTATATTTCTAGAAGGATAGCATCTCTAACTGAAAAGTTATAGCCCAAAGGCATTGAAGGCTTTAAAAATCTTTAGTGAGGAGCTTATTACAGACTGTATAGCTAACAAGATTCCTTATCATCTTCTTACTATAAAACAATACAGTAGTAGTTTCCAAAACAAGGCAGGGGAACTCCAGGGATATATCAAGCATGCATGCACTCAGAAAGAACATAAACGCAAAAACATGAGAAATGGAAACCAGCTTACCATTATATATGGTAAACGCCTAATGGTTGTGCCAGTAAAACCAACTATGTTGAGAGTGAACAGTGCATGTACCATCTTAATTGAATGGTGTTTTGGGAGCTGAACAGAAAAAGTTCAAAGGACCCTCAAAAAATAATAAAAATGCTGCCCAAGGTTAAGGTACCATCCCTTTGGAGTGTGGGGGGAGGTTGTAATGTGGAAATTCTGGAAGGGGATAACAGCGAATTTATCCAACCCTTTCACTTTTGAGAGTGCTCAGATAGTCGTACTCCTCCTGTATCTGCAATACGACAATGGTAAGTACGGCCGCCGGAGCTGTTTCCGGGAAACGGCTAGCCGACGATCAGTAGTTGACCTGACAGCTCAATTCCGTAACGATCCGTTTTTTTCAGAAAGCAAGAGCCAGAAGAAGGAGACCGAAGAACAGTCCTGGAAGATCCCTCACCTTACAGTGGTCTCTGCTTATGTAGTCTAACATGGCGCGTGTTCCCACACGCCATTGATCCCCTGCCATCCGGGAGCTGGACCCATCTCATCCTACAGAGGAGTTGGTTATCCTTCCTGCTTTCATGGGTTTCTCACCCAGATTAGGGCTGAGCCTCTTTCGGTCGTACACGCATTACTGTCTCGTGTCAAACGTCAAGATTCTACACCAAGCTCTGTGCATTAACGAGCTCAGGTGCTATCGAAAGCGCGATCGTCAACATAAGCAAGAGGTATTCCGAGCTCGGATAGGGTGGCTCCGGTACTTTTCCCGAAGCTCGTCCTCACGGTATTATATTGTTTTCTGCGACGTAGACCGGCACCGAAGATGAACAGCCCCTATATAGTGGTGAAGGTTTCCAGTTTCATCTCTTCGTGCCTTCTAATAGCTGGGGGAAACTTATTCAATGTCTATGTCCATACAGTAGCCCCCAGTTGCTTGGGCTCGGTGTTACTCACCGCGGCTATGCAAGAGGATGTTAGCTTCATATAGCCACATCGGTGCCTCTGCCACCGTGCTGGATGTTTCCAACATATGGGGAAGAGCTACGGGTCCTCCAACCCGGTTCGTTCCCTTAGGTGCCTTGTTTATGGATGCCATCTGTCAGTAATCCATTGATTTGTTATACGGTTAGCTCGCGAAAACGATGCGCCTCTGTGCCGCCGTTTGGCTCATTTTTCCGCATCTTCGAGTTCCTTTTTAGGGCATTGTTATTCCACTTTTTCATCGTGCAGCACTTTTTTCGAGAGAGAAGGAGATCGTAGCTTTGGTCCTCTGCACCATTCGGGCAAGCTGTGATTATACGGTTACGCGTAGGGAGAGCGCCCCCATCGTGATACGGTAAGTCATATTTCTCTGGGCCTTTTTGTGTACATTCGCTTAGAATGCTATTCAAATCTCCGTCGTAGTCCGTCGTTCTCACAAATCAATGAATAGGGTCCGGGTCAAACCCGACTAGAGTAATTAGGGTTTCCTAGGTCACCTCGTTCTGGGGGCGCTTTAAGCTCCAACTGACCATCTACCTCCACTTTCAGGACATGGCGTTTGATAATTAAGCCCCTCGGGAAATTTTCTTTTTCTTTTTTCTGAGCCCAAATTCTGTGGAAACAAAAAAGAAATGCGTTGAAAAAAGACATCATCTTGTCTGTAAAAAGCCTCATACTTTTCTTGCTCTCTTCTTTCGGCTGAAGTCGGCAGGGTCCGGGCGGTTCTGTCCGAAAATCCCTTCTTTGAGGTGTGTGGTCCTGTTATAAAGTCCGAAAGTAATATTGTCAATGGAATTGTCAATTATATAGGCTCAAATGCTTGTTCTCGATAGCGAGGCTAGCCAAATTCTGTGTCGACCATAGGCTCCATGACGACGTAGTGATAGAGCGCCCGGGTCAAATGATGACGCGGATTGAGGTGGAGGGAGAAGGGCGATCGGATGCCCAGTAGGACCTGGTAATTTACCAAGCCGGCTTCGATTTCCCCTCAGCAAACTCTTGGAGATCCGTCCTTTCTACATGCGGGCTACTTTCATGCAAGTCCTATAAACTTTGCCGAAACCGTGCTGGCGTGAGCCTTTGATGCAGGAGAGAAGGATTAGAGTTCACCGCGGATGATCTTTTTCATGTGTACTGCGTGGTCAAGACTAGGAAAAACCCTGAGACCAAATGCTCGAAGGCCAATCACTATCTTCGCCTTAGGAAGCCAAATCAGCCTCAGACGAGGTTGTTACGGATTCTCGGACAAGGACCAGTATTTGAACTACTTCATTTGGGTCTCGGGTCAATGGGAGTTTCCCTGTCAAAACCCGACCCCTTCTCGGTTCCTAGGCACAGGGGTTACGTTCCCTGTACGGTGAGAATCGGCGTGCTTCTCCTGACGATATACTTTGTCAATCGTCCATTCCGCATAACGGTTAACGACTGTTGTGTCCGCGTTCGCTTTTGCAGGATTCAAACAGACGTTTTTGGAGGAGGCGACGGTGTTCAGCTGCAATAAGTGATGTGAACAATTGTTGGACGCTCCCGCCACGTCTCCGATTACTAGGTTACATCCCCTTTACCATACACCATTCCTCTACGAGCCGCTCATTCAGGGAAGCCCCGTTTTTCTGCCTCTCCAGATCCGAGGGACCAGTTCTAGGCCGAGGGAGCTCTCTATTGACGAGGTACAGGACTTATTTGAAAGGACCTCAGCCGAGCTTCGAAGGCTGTTAGAAGAGGCCGAAGGCGAAAAGTCTTAGCTCCAGCAAAATCGAGCTCTTCCAGCGGGACATCGATCTGAGGCGACGAGGCCCTGGACCGATGAGGCCGACGGTCGAAGACGGCGAAAAGGGGATCAAATCCCTACTGCGGCTCCTTTGATTCCAGCTCCCATATTCCTGGTCCAGAACTATAAATCTCCCGAGCTCTGATTCTGACGTAGCATCGTCGAACCGAGGGAGATTGTTGAAGCACTCCTACTCTCACAGACGACAATTCATCTGCTGGGTCTCATTGAACGTGGAGATTATGGCCCCTAAGGTGAGGTTCTGGGGAAGAAGCAACCACATAACAACTGATTCCATCCACACTCCCCGAGCTCATATCTAGTTCCACACCAGCCCCGGCCGAAGATCAGTCCACCGCGCCGTCTGATGGTGGACAAACGGAAAGGGAAGAAACCTGCAGAGGGAACTTCATCGACGAAGAGGGGAAAGGGTGTAGGAGCGGCCGCCTGGCACCCCGAGCTGTGAGGGCCCCTCAATTTTCCGACGTGGAGCTCGGCAAACAGTACCTCGGCGGACACTTCTAAGGAACCACGAGACCGTGTGCGCTGGGCAAGCGGTGATGCTTCTCCCAAGACGTCGCAGATCATGCGATGAGACCAGGCCCAGAATTTGGGGGAAGCTCGTTATGTTGGGGGCCAGGTTAGAATCTTCAAGTTTCCGGCTTTCATATGATTAACGAGGCCTGATACAATGCTGTTCTTTTCTAATCCATCTCTTTTTCCTTCTTAGTTGATTCAGCGAGCTGTATCTCCTCACTCCGGCTAAAGCAGGGTGTGGTGGATCTTTTTTTAAATTGGTTGAAGAAGGTGAATCAGAAGGCGAGTAAACCTCGAAAAGGAGTTGAAACAAACTCAGTCCGATATCGAGGAGGCACGTTGGCAGCCGAGATGCGATTCTTCAACGGAAAACCACGCCCCGCAAGAAGAGTCCAACCTAACAGTGTTCGCTTTGTGGCGAAGGTATACAAGAAGAACAAAAAAAAACTATTCGACCGCGCTTTCGATGCGGCTGGGGACGTGTATGAAAGACAGTTAGACCGAGATCCGCCTCGGTGTCTTTAGAGTGTCTTTCGGAGGGATGATTGCATGTTTGAAAGGAGCTTCAGATCCCAATTGATCATCCCGCGGTCGTCTCATGCTCCTCCCGTCCAGCTCCCTGCCTCCACGGCGATATTCGCCCATCACCTGCCGACTTCACGAAGAGGAATATGCTACCCTCCTGCTGCCGAGGGGAATACTAACGGTGTTGCCAGTGGAACGCAAGCAGGGGGCGCGGAGACTACTGTCGGGACCGAGCCTGGGAAGCAGAGGCGACGAGTTTAGAAGCCAAGGGTGAAAACCTCGCTTTAGAACACTGCCTTGATTAGAATCTTCCGTATTTGTCGAATTTGCCCCTTACTTGATAAATTTTGGACAGCTATTGAGATGCATTTCGGCTATAAACGTATTTACCAGTTTCTTCGTGCGTTTGATCTCGGTTATGATTTTGACTCTTGTAAGAACGACTCCTTCGAGTCTTTGCATAGTGCTGACTTCGCCTCGGCCAGGTTTCATAAGGGATGCTTCGCATTCCCGCGCGTAAATTGCGCTGGACTTGCCACATGTTCAACAAGATTCGTAACTGGCTCTGGGTGGTTCACTAAACGTCACGGTCCGCGTTAATGGGCCCCCCCCCCCCCCCCCAACCACTATTTCGACAAACGTAACGTCGTTGAACCGACTCTTGAGTCACGTCTTCCGGTCAGTTGAACGTCGCATTAAATTTGCGTTTAATAACTTTGCCTTTATTGGCGTCGTTTCGTTGTCGTTCGAAGGCCTTAAATAGCGATGCACCCTGACTTGATGGAACACAATCCCACCATCATTCAAACAATCTTTCCGAGGAGCAATATAAGATCACAGAAATGCCCTGTCTCCCAGTCTGGCTAGGCTTCTGTAATGAAATCCCCTGTAAAACTCCAAGGGGTCAAGCTGATTTTCCCTTAGGACGTGGGTGGGAATTGGCAAGCAGTCCTATCTATAAACCTCTGTTCTCACCAGCTCTGTAGCTGAAGCTTCTGTCCCAAAAGTCTGTAGCTTGAGCTTCAGTCCGATATGCGGCCCGTGTCGTGGTTCGGGGAGTTGGCCTCTCCGTCACCTCCGCACTCGCCGGTATCGAAGTGGTCGTGTTGGAGGCATGTCTTATTTCGAGGCAACTATCTACCAGACTTAGAAGGAATCGGTGAGGCCCGTTCCGGCCTCTTGCAGTACTCGATGAAGGGGCATGGTTCTATTATCATTCGAATGGAAGCCAAGCTCGATCAACGGTGTTGCTGTGAAGATGAAGCTGACGTGGACCCCTCAACCTTCCCTCAAGAGTAGTCTGTCTTTTACTTTAATTAGAAGTTGTAGTTACGTATCCGAACATACTGTATCTGAATGTCTCTCGTTTATATATGAATAAAAATGCTAATGTACTTCTCATTCTGTTGGTGCTTGCATTCTTGCAAAGTTCGTCTTCCCATTTCGGCCTTCACTAAGTTAAAGGGATACAACTTGACAATACTATCGAGCTCGGTTGGGCTCGACTAACCCCCCTCTCGCATTTAATTTAACCGAGGCTTAACTTGCAAAAATTAATGGAAAGCTCGGAGCATTGTAAAGCTCGGCTAGCTTCCCTCGAATTTACAAGTGCTACTTGTTAAAAGCGATGAAGGCCAGTTCGGTGCTTTTTCGAAGCTCGGCTAACCCCTTCTCGCGATTTGATTCCAAGTTGACCTTGTAAAGGTTAATGGACAAGCTCGGAGCATTGTAAAGTCGGCTAGCTTCCCCTTGAATTTTACAAGGCACTGATTAAAGCGTATGAAGGAAAAGTTCGGTGCTTTTTCGAAGCTCGGATAACACCTTCTCGCGATTTGATTCAAGTTAACTTATAAAGGTTAATGGACAAGCTCGGAGCATTGTAAAGCTCGGCTAGCTTTCCTTCGAATTGTCCAAAGTGCTACTTGATTAAGCGTAGAAGGCAGTTCGGTGCTTTTTAGAAAGCTCGGTTAACCCCTTCTGCGATTGATCAAGTGACATTGTAAAGGTTAATGGACAGGCTCGGAGCATTGTAAAGCTCGGCTAGATTTCCCTTCGAATTGTACGCCAAGTGCTACTTGATTAAAGCGTATGAAGGCAGTCGGTGATTTTTCGAAGTCGGCTTACCCCTTCTCGCACGACTTGACTCAAGTTGACTTGTAAATGTGTTAATGGAAAAAGCTCGGAGCATTGTAAAGCTCGGAAGCTTTCCCTTCGAAATTGTACCATAGTCCTACTTGATTAAAGGCGTATTGAAGGCAATTCGGTGTTTTTTTCGAAGCGGTCGCTTAACCCCTTCTCGCGATTGATATCAATTGTTGACTGTAAAAGTTACTGGAAAAGCCGAGCTATTGATTACAGCTCGGTTAGCTTTCCCTTCGAATGTTGACCAAGTCCTACTTGATAAAGCGTATGAGGCAGTTCGGTGCTTTTTCGGAAGCATGGGGCTAACCCTTTCTCGCGATTTTGGGTTGATCAAGGGAACTTGTAAATAAATTGTCGGATAAAGGTTGTAAACATACCTTTTACTTGAAAGAGTAATTGAGAGATTGTAAGTGCTTTTATACATGCCATGCAGGCCAGTGCGCATTACAATTAGTGAAATTTAGGCTTTCGGCAGATTGCTGGCATTCCTTAAGGTCGCGGGAGTCTTTTCCTTCTGCATCTTCCAGATAGTAAGAATTTCTTCCGGCTAGTTGATTATTTTGTAGGGGGCCCCTCCCAGTTTGGCGCGAGAGTTGACGTCATTGGGTCTTTTAGTGTTTCCAACGACTTCTTGAGAACGAAGACTTCCCACTTCAAAACTCCCTCCGTTGAAAACCTGTTCTTGAGTTTGAAGATTAGCCAATTGCTTTGATAGTCAGACATTCGATGAGGCATCGTCTTCTTTCTCATGCGACAAGGCGAAAGATTCTCGTGCCAGTGAACCCTCGTTGTTGTTAGATTTGTGTGTTGTGTAAGCCGCTTGTTCCGAATTGTGGGGCAGGCCCGATCTCGACAATGGGATACGTGCTTCGAATCCGAAAGCTCAGTGAGTATGGTCGTTTCATTCGTCGGGCCTTCCGTTGTGTGGTCCGATAAGCCCATAATTTATAATACGTTTGCCAAATTCATCGACCCATCTGTCCTTTGGCGTCTCTCGTCATTTTTTGAGTCCCATTCAGATTAGTTTTATTGAGGCCTCGGCTTGTCCATTGCCTTGGGGTAGCTCGGCGTTGAGTGTAAAATTCAATCTTCAGTTGCTTAAAGGACTCTTAACTGTGCTTTCGACGAATTGGTGGTACCATTATCCGACGAAGCCCGCGGTATGCCAAAATTTGTTGGAAAGAATTGTTAACTCGGATAAACCTTACTTATCACGTCTGTCTCTCTGATTTGTGCTAGCGGCTCAGCTTCTACCCATTTTGTGAAGTTTAATCGGTTCGATACAAAGTAAAACAAACCCTGTTGCAAGGAGCTCTAGGTAGGACACCTACGATATCCATTCCCAATTTGGGCCAAAGGGCAAAGGGACTAGTGGGTGGGACAGTTCCCTTGCAGGTTGATGGATCAGGGGGTGTGGAAAAGAGTGACCACTTATTGCACTCTTTGCGCACATTACTGAGCGATTCCTTCTGCATGTAGGCCCTACCAGGACCCCTGTGAAGAGCTCTTGTGTGCCAACGATCTTGTCCCCGACAGAGTTGTAATCCGCAACATTTCCCTCATAGATTTCATTAAAGTACGTCACTCGTACGAGGCTTCGGGGTTTTGACTACACATAAAGTAGGGGGCTGGGAAGATCTTTTGTACAAGTGCTCCCGTGGGGGATATCCAGACCGTGCAGCCTTAATCCTGATCTTATGTGCCTCATTTTTGTCACCTGGCAGCTGGTCGGCCCGTAAATAGTTCACGTAGGGTCCATCCAGCTCGGTCCGAGTTTGTTTGTTGGACAAAGAACGGTTTGATTGAATGCGTTTCTTTATATACGTGGGGACCACGAGACGATGTCGAATGCTACCGTTCTGCCATGGTCCTCTTAAAATCTGTGATGCCAAAGAGGGCTAGCGCATCCGAAGCGTCATTGGTCTCTCCGGACCTGACTCGATTTTATAATGCTCGGGCCCATAACTCGCTGAGAAGGATTTTTGCCACCTGCATACTACGTCGCCATGTTGTAAGACCCCCTCGAGCTAGAAATTTCCAGTCACTTGGATTTGTACGGACCAGTTTTGAATCTGCCTGTATATGCATAGCTCTGGCACTTCTCCAGCTTACTGGCGGACCTCTATCTTGCTAGTCAGGGCCTCGTACTCGGCTTCAGTTATTCGTCACTGGGGAACTTAAATCGGAGGCTCTGTTCGAATGACCGAGCTTAGGGACTCTTGTCAACAACTACACCCGACGCATGCCTTCCTGGCGGGTTCCTAGCTCCTTGCAACGTACAGTGGCGTGCCACGGCATGAAGGCTTCCTACCTGAGGTGGTTAAAGTAACCTCTGCTTCGATCAGGAAGTTCCTTGGTAGTTCAACGGTGTGACGCTTTTCCCTTGGTTAGTCCAGATCGCCTCGGTATCAGATTATGTAGTGCTGAGCTTCGGAACCGGTGTGCGTTTTTGGGTGGCGTTCTTCCCCTTTCTCAAGAGTTTGGATTGGATCGGCCCGTGGGGATTTTTCCTGGTCTGGGGAGAAACTCGTGCCACGAAGTCCACACTACTTGCCCCATTGATTGCCACCCTTGGTAAGAAGCTTATGTCAAACTGCCCCAAGTTTAGGGACATTTAGATGAGTCGTCCGTCAGGTTGCTTTCATCAAATGGCCTTGAGTGGGAATTCGGTGTTACCCGAGATCGGGGGTGCTGAAAATATGTTCGATGAGCTTGCGTGAGGTCACCATCCAGGTGCAAGAACAAAGTTTTCCAGTGTATAAATATGTAGTCTGACAATCAGGTCAGGGTCTTGCTCACAAAATAAATTCGGGCGCTGTTCGTTGACAATGTTTCGATCTTAACAAAACTCGAGTTGAAAAGCGTGTTCGGAAAAAGCAAGGTAAACATGGAGAAACTCTCCTGCGTCCGGGGTGGATAGGAGTGGAGGCTTGTCCAGGTATTTTTTGAATTGTTGGAGCGCCACCTCGGAATTCTCATCCCAAGGATTTAGCATTGTTGCGCAGAAGCTTTAAAATGAAACGGCGGCATTTGTCTGGAAGGACTTACTATAAATAACGATTGAGCTGCTGCTTGCTCATATCCGGTGAGTTTCTGCACCTCTTTGCATTCTTGGGCTGGCTACTGTTGTTTTTTTGGTCTATGGCAGCAATCTGTTCTGGGTTTGCCTTCAATCCTCGTTCTCCCCCCCCCCCCCCCCCCGTGACTAGATGCCCAAGGAATTCCCGAGCCAACACCAAAGGGCAAATTTCGCTTTGCATGGAGTATAAGATTAGTTGTTGGAGGATTGCGGAATTATCGGCCAAGTCCTGAGGTGGTCTAGCGTAGTTTTGTTTCTTTGCTTTCCTACCATTGTCATCGGATGTAGGCATCCATGGTCTTACCAAGACGTGATGAACATCTTCGTTACAATTTCTGGTAGTGGCACCTGGTTCTTGAGCTCAAAATTGGCATGGAATTTATAGCAATAAACAATCCCCGGGGGGTTCATGAAAGCCAGTCTTCTCTGATCCGGGTCCGTGCAGAGCATTTGAGGATATCCTCTGTACGCGTCGAGGAAAAAACTCATTCGGGAATGTCATCGAGATGCTGTCAAAAAAACTGATCGACTTTGGCAGTGGGAAAAAAGTCTTGGGACAAGCCCGGTTGAGGTTGGTGTGAAATAGACGCAGACCCGCCATTTTTTTGATTTTCTTTTTTACCCCCACCACGGTATTCACGACAGCCAACTAGGGTTAAAGGGACTTCGGTGACTATTGCGTCCGCTCCCTGAGCTTCTCCACTTGTTCATCACGCATTCCACTGTGCTGGGGGATATGCGACCTCCTCTTACCCTTTGTTTGAAAGGTCAGAATTCCCTGGTTGTGAACGTCAACTCGTGCTGATAAAATTTGTGGTTCGATTCCCGGCATTTCATAAGGTGGTCCTATGCGAAAAGGCTTCAATGTTGGCTTTCAGGAATTGATGAGCTCGGGAGACCTCGAATTCTATTCAAGCCTGATCCGACAAAAGAATCGGTCTTGAGCCCGGCTAGGTCCAAGTTTCATAGCGCACACAATTCCTCGTGACCTTCGAATCGGGATATGACCACATCCTCCAATATCTTCCATGTTTCCTCGATCATTTGAACTTCCTCATCGTCATTATTGGTCGACCCGGTGGCCTTGGTAGCATTGTTTTGAGGCCACTTGGTCTCATAAAATGTCTCCTCGCATCGGGGCGCGAGGAACTTATGGATTGACTTGATGAATGTGTGGAGACCACCCCTTCATTTTGTGCAACCAGGTCTCTTCCAAGCGATAGCATTATATGGTGATGAGTATATCCACCACCACAAGATTCGTGTCATCAGTTCTTGGGAGCCGCTCGGGTTTTATAGAGGACACTGGTTCCAAGGGCCAGTATGCGGCTGAGCATTAAACTGGCACAGAGGAGCTCGGGCTTGGTTTCAATTGTTCGGGGATTATTTTAATTGCTTGAATAAATCGTTAGTACATTTAACCTCAAACTGAGATTCTGGTATCTGACCTAGGATTCTTTTGACGTCGTATCTCCGATCCTCATGCTGCACACTAATGGTCCGAATGAGGGTGTTGGAATCTTTCAAAACTCATCCCTGGAAAAGGGTGACACAGTCCCTCTACAGTCTAGGCCGTCTTCTTTATCGTTCTTCGGCAGTGCTTGGACCGAGAGCACCTCGTGCATTTGCTTGATCATGCGGATTTTCGCTCCGGATTTGTGCTCTCAGAGTGGGGCATTCGGGCCCAGCAATCATGTGGATGTACCCAGGGGCCAAGTCTCATCCCTCTGGGTCTGGCTGCCTTTCTGTATCCTCCTCCCTGCCTCGATTGGCCCTTCTATTGTGACCCCTCAATCTCAGCTGCTTATGCCCGGAGTCTTCTGTCATCATCACAATTCATTAAGATGGCCATCTGAAACCAATTGTGATCTAGGAAGCCTTGATGAGCTATGCAATTCTAAATTGTGCCCTTTTGCGCCGGGATGAGAACCTTCCAACGCTGATTTCGCCTTTTGGGGTCCCCACATGTCGGTTCGGTTTCTTGAAATAGGTTTGTTCTTGGATTCTAGCAAGGAGTTTGTAAATCGGTTCCTTAAATAATCAAGTTAATCCCCTGCTTAACCCTCGTCTCGTACGGGGTTTGACCGTCTTTCCTCCTTTAACTGCTTTGTTTGTGGGGCCCTCTCCTCGCCGAGCTTGCCTCCGTTCTCTCAAGACTCTCTAAGTCATTCCTCCATTCGGCTGATTTGCGAAACATTTCGACCGGGTACATGAGGTTCCTGGAGGGAACCGATCAGAGGATCCCTCCAACTCAGATTTTCCATAATCGATCTCCCGGGGACAATCCGAGCTATAGCTTGCCCACGCAATATCTTCAGAACACTCTTCAATTTCATTGTATGTTTCCCTGTATCTCTTACTGTAACTTTGATTGACTCGTTTCTGCCCCCCTTCTTCGAAACGTCAGCCGTGAGCCGAATGCCTTCGGTGCTTTGTGTTTATGACGCAACCGCGATAGCTACAAACGATCGGGAGCTGATAAAAATTTTCTTGATTGACCCCGGATGTTGTTGTGGTAGCCTTGTCGAACCCACATTTAAACTCCCAGTCCCTATAGATGGACGGGAATACTCTGCACATTGAGAGGCATCAATTAGGATTCCACAGAGCCCTCATCTGGCCTGACTGGCTAAATGGGACCGAGGATCTGACTCCGACATCGTACAAAGTGAACTGGGCGGTACAAATTTCTCCGGGGGATCCCTATCCCCTCTATCTCCAGCGGAGAACGGAGTTTGACCCATAAATTCATGCCATTTCGCACTTTGCACAAAGCGGATGAGCTCGTTTAGATTCCCACGGGCAACGGCACATCATTTACTGCACTGGCCTCCCTTTGGCTGTTGAGCTTTTGTCTTAATGATCCACCATTTGACTTCTCTTTGCATGAGAGAGTCCCTTAAATCTTCACCCTTGTATCGAGCGGGCGAGGGGAGAAACTTCGCTGTGCTCGACGCCTCAGTTCTGTGTTCACCTATACTCTCCGGCTCGGACGCCGCGACCACGGGTGTATCTCCCTCTGCATCCGTCACGGCTGGGCCTCTACTCCGTCCTAATTTTTTCCTGGATAAACTGTAAACTGTCATGCTTGGTCCGGCCCCATAAGCCGGTTGTCAACTTAGAAAAATCTGAGGACATTTCGTGCAGCTGTGCTTGGGAGTCGTCTTTATTCGTGACGTCCGGTCGTCTCTCGCGCTGGGGGATAAACCGACATGGCTTCTGTTCGAGGTAGGCCCTTCACCGCACTCTGCGCGTCAGACCAGTTAAGTGTTTACCACATGTCCCGAGATGTCCTGGGGGACATGTGGGGGTTCCCCCCGGGGGGTCCGACGATCTGCGGAACAGTTTCTCCCTCAGAAGTCATGGGTTGTACGTTCTAGCAAGTATCAGAAAGCCGATTTCCCACAAACGGCGCAGCCAATTGTTTGTGGGGTGAGTTTGTTAATGTGGAAACGGAAAGGGTGTATTACCAGCGAATTTATCCAAACTCTTTACTTTTTGGGAGTGCTCCACGATAGTCGTCCTCCTCCTGTATCTGCAATACGGACAATGGAAGTACGGCGCACAGTGAGCTGTTTTCTGAGAAACGGCTCTCGAGGTCAAGTTAGGTGAGCCTGACAGCTCGCAATTCCGTAACGATCCATTTTTTTCAAAAAAGATAGAGCACCAGATATGAAGGAGAAGAAGAAGCAGTCCTCGGAGAATCCTGCACCTCTATAGTGGTCTTGCTTAGGTAGTATTAAATTGGGAGGCGTGTTCCACACGCCATTGATTCCCTGACATTCCGGGGGTAGCTAGAACAATTTTTTTTTTCATCCTGCCGAGGAGTTGATCGCTTCCTGGCTTTCATGGTTCCTCACCCGGATTAGGGCTGAGCATCTTTCTGCTTTGTCGTACACGCATTACTGTCTGCGTTGGCAAACGGAAGGATGTTACAAGCTCTAGCATAAACCTGAGCTCAGGTGCTATCGAATAAGCTGCGATCGTTCAAATATAGCAAGAGGTATTGTCCCGAGCTCGGATAGGGCTAGCTCTTGTATCTTTTCCCGAGCTCTTCCTAACAGTATTTATTTGTTGTCTGTGCGCAGTGGACCGGCAGGCCGAGGATGAACAAACGCCCCTGTTAAGTGGTGAAGCTTTCCAGTTTCATCTCTCCGTGCTTCTAATAGATGAGAAGAAACTTATTCATATGTCTCAAGTCCATACAGTGTATTTATATACTACTGGCAAAATAAAATAAAAAAATGAAATGCTACTTGGTATATTCGTCAGGCTGATTCACCAAGTTGGTTTATCATCAGATTACGGTACTAACCGTGAGGCTAGTTCCAGCTGCAATCGAATGGCAATGTTATTACCCAAGGCAGCCCACCTCTGTGAAAAAATGCAATAGACCATAACACACTAGATCCTTCAGTTAGGAAGAACGACTTGTCAGTGAGTCTCGATCATTTAAGGACCTATAATTACCTAGTTAGGGATTTTTCTTATATTCAAGACAAAAAATATATATGAAAGCGTATTTAAAATTATCTAGAGCTATTGTGTCATACAAAAAAATACCAATAACTTTAACATTCTTTCGATTAAATATTTACAATACAATTTGGTCATAATCTCCTGGCACACCCTTTAACCCAAAACTACAATATTCAAAATTAAACATTTCTTATACTAAGTATAGTAAGCCTTCCAAAATAACACTAGGGTCATCGCCCTCATGCGCGTTCCACTTCATTCCTCATGAAGGGAAATGTGATGACGAGTAAGGCCCTAAGTATTAGGAAATAGTGTAAGTCAAGTTATTATGAAACATACATGCTACTTAAAATGAAAAATATATAACCTAAATTCATTTCCATATTTGAAAACATTCTTTTTGTCCAATTCTTTTATGTTCAAACCATTGCTCATCTATGGCCAATTACCCTTGATATTTATATCAAAATCATAAATCATATTGATTGAAAACTTGCTGACACACATCTGTTCAAACGATCACCACGTATATGTAGGGAGCAACTCCCAAAAGATAAATGGCATGATATCATTCCTAATCAGTTATGGCAATGCTTCGTCCTTATTATATCGCACCCGCTATACGCTTGTTCCCTCTAGCGTCGGCGGTTTTGGTTAAAATTAAACCATGTGTCGTCTTTAAAATCATATCCTTCACAAAATTATTTCTTTTTTATTTCATGACACAATTTAAAACATTAGCATATTTTTAACACAAAAACATGTAAGTTTTTAAGTACATACAATCAAATGCTATCATTATCAAAATACAATTAAGTACGTTAAAATATAAACAAGACTCACCTAAGAGTTTTCTACGCTCCTTTACGTATTCACTCGAAGCTAACATTGCTCGAAATCGAACTTCCTTACGTTTAATATTTAATTGTTAGATTTAATATTTCGTAGCTTTGAATATACCACACATTTTCTAATTTTGCACGATGTAAAATATTTATAATTCAACTGAATTTCCTGTAGAACTTCTCTGCACTTAAATATGTTGACACAAGTGGTTATTTATTTTATAATAATTATTCCGATTTAATTGACTCCCAAACTTTATATACTCTACTAGACACTAGATGTATTACATAAAATATGACGAAGT
>VIGQ01001946.1:0-25000 GCA_009663005.1 Actinidia chinensis | reverse complement strand
CTCTCTCTCCCCCTTAACATGGGTGTGGGTGTGTAGATATATAATAGAGTATGTGTACAGATTTAAGGTAATACGTAGATGTAGCATAGATATAGTCATATGGTATTGTTGGGTCCAACCCATTGAAACAAGAGAAGCCCAGACCATGAAGCCCACGCCAAGCCCAATAACAAGAGAAGCCCCAAGCCCAACAAGTCAAAGTCCAGGCCAATATGAATAGTAACATCAATTTTGTAATTCATATTGGAAGAGATGAGAAAGAAAGAAAGAGAGAAAAGGAGAAGAGAAGAAAGAGGAGAAGCTTTGACAGGGGCTGATCAAACAAAGGCTCTTGCTGCTCTGGTCAACAATAGAGGCCGCCTCTTTCGCGAAGTCTTCACAGTGTTGAAGATTGTGATGCCAACAACCACCTTGCCAACAAATCGCTAAATCCTAAAACACATAATTTGGTGAGGCCTAAAACAAAGAACTGGGGGGTGTTGGTGGAATTTTGATGTGTTGATGTTAGAAGGAAAAATAATAATGTTTAATAGAGTAGGGAGTAGTGTTTGGACTCAAGATAGTGTTAAGAAATATTTTTTAAAAGAAAAGGACCCCTATTTTATTTTTTTAAATATGAGTAAAGTGAGAAATATTGTTAAAGATGCTTCAAAGTAGTCAAAAAGGAACCCCTAAAGAAATAATCCACTATTTTAATTAAAAGTTGAAAAAAAATTAGAAAGTATTGTGCTGAAGTTGCTCTTATATTCGCCCGAGGGAAACTATAAGGTAAAACACACGTAACCCTCGTGGCCACATTATAATCATAACACTCTCGATCTTAATCATAGGAAACATTAGGAAGTTCATTGTAATTTTTTTGAAACAATTTCTACTGTATTCTTCCTCACGCATATAAATACTGAGCTAAAACGAAATTAAATTTCCAAACCCTAGATAGTTCTGTAGTAGAAAGAAAGCGGGGGACTTAATGTAGATCCGCATATTATGGTTTTTGGTAACGACGGTCAGCCATTGTAGAACTCTCTAGTTTTCATACTCTTTCTTTCTCATCTCTCATGGATTTAACTTCTTTCTCTCTCTCTTTCTCTCTCCTAATAAATTTTCGCTAATGTTTCGATTTTATGGTACAAGGGTGGTTTTTTTGAACTGGTTGCTTGATGGAGGGATACCGAAGAAGAGAACGTCATGAAGGTTCAAAGAAAAAGAAAACTAAAAAGGTGTAAGGCAGACAAAATACATGACGGTATCTTCCGACCGTAGGAAGGCAGGGGGGACACCGTAAAGTCACTATCTATATCCGAATTAAGCAGTCTCCGTCAAACTAAAATTACGGGGGCAGACGCACTATTACACAACTAGCCTTAGCTCGGGCCAAGGCTTCAAGTCCTACTTGTTCCGAGCTCAAACCACCATCTCGACCGGGCTATCATTGTGAAGTGATCCATATTTGTAGTCACATCAGAGCTTGGGCAAGAGTTTAGGGTTGACAGGAATCCCAAATGATGACATAGGACAAGAGAAAACTTACACGGCATGGGAACCACTGACAGACCCATACCCGAACGAAGAGGCTAGCGGCGTAATGATGAGTAACCAACTGATTCGTGAGGTGGGATTAGGTGAACTATCGATGACCCAACAGGCCGTGGCGCGTTGAGGTACGCGCCGAACTAAACTACATAAGCAGGAATCATTGTAGGTAGCGGGATATTCTCCTCTGCTTACCTTCTCTTCTTTCTTCCTTCTTCTTCTCTCTCTAGTAGGGATATTAAAACTCCAGTCATCTACGTTGATCGTTGGAGTGCCGTTTCCTAGAAATAGCTCCGACGCCACGTCTCTTAACGTGTCTGTGTGCCAGCTGTGAGGCAGCACGTATAGCGTAGAGCATATAGCCGGTGACCAAAGGGAAAAGCCTGCCGTGGGTGTCTATCTTCGATGTCACTGCAAGATCAACGAACACATTACCCCATAAGAGGGGTTGATTTGGACGCTCTCCTGGACATGTCCACCGATGAGCTCGTCAAACTCTTGTGTCGTCCTCGCCTTAAGTCAATCTCCTTCTCTATGTGTTGTATAGGCAATAGAGATAGTTTATTATTGTAATTGTTCAGATGACTGAATTTGTTGGTTTAATGTCTTGTTAGGTTTCAGCGAGGTTTGAAGTGGAAGCTGATGGCTCTGATCAAGAAATTGCGCAAGGCTGTAAGTGGGGTTCACTTTCTTTTGAGTTTAGTATAGAAGAGTAGAATAGAAATTTGTTGGTAACCTTAGATTTGGCCAATTCATGAAGTTGCATGGAATCTCTTTGTAGTTCTTTGAACAAAATGGTTCTCGTTCCGTGAAATTTCCTTACCTCTTACCATGATTTTGGTTTCCTTGCCTCTTGCCATGTTTTGATTTCAATATGTCAGTTTTTGAGTACCCACCATATTAGTTAAAAAGGGTAGTTACAATACTTAAATGACTGAATGTTTTATCTAGTGAAAGAGGTAATAACTAATAACCAATAGTTATTTTTATTGATCAATAAATAAATTTATAAACCAAAGAATGTTGGAGTCCCTGAAAGGCCAAGGACATACAAAGGAGACAAGCTCCATACAACAACCAAAACCTTAGTTGGCAACTACTGACTCTCAAGCCCCCACCTGCTGAGTAGATGTTGGACTCAGATTCTCAAAATGTAACATCCCAGACTCATCAAAAGTAATATCCTTGCTCACAACAACTTTTTTCAACTCGGACACCCAAGCTGTATGCCTTTTGTACGCAGAACTAAAGCCCCAAATATGGATTTCTTGGCTCTAGGATCCAACTTAGATTAAGTCACATAAAAATATGCATAACCTCCAAATATATGTAAACAATCATAATTTGTAACAGGTTTACTAGACCATACCTCCATTGGCATTTTTTCACCAATCCCAGCTACAAGTAATCTATTGACGAGATGTAGAGGCATGATCCTGCTCTGCCCAAAATGTCTGGCTCATCCAGCTTGAGACAACATGCATCGACCGTTCATCACCAGAGTACGGTTCATGCGTTCTCCATTCCATCTGCGGAGCGCGTACGACAAACTGTAAGTGTCTAACTATTCCTTCCTCCCTGCATCCTTTAGGAATGGATCATATCTATAGTCGCCCTATTATCGATTCGTAGCTTCTTGATTTTTCTTCTGTCGGATCTCACCATTTGTTCCAATTCAGAAAGATGTCAAGAATTCATCTTTATGTTTCATAGTGTAGACCCAAACTCGTCTGGAGAAATCGTCAGGATAAACATAACAAACTAATGTCTACCTCCCAAAGAAAAGTCTGTGTAGGTCCCCAAATGTCCAATTGAACATAATCTCAGAATTCTTTCAGTCTGATGAATTGCAGTCCAAACTTTACCATAGTCTGCTTGCCCGAACACTATGCTCATAAAATTAATTTATCCAGTCTTAGCTCCTTTTATAACTCCTTGTCGACTAAAGTTTGCAAAGCTTTCTTACTAGGATGCCCATCGTATATGGCCCATAATTTGGAAGTGTCTGATCCTCTGACTGTTGGAGACGACACATCTCCCTGTGACAGTACTCCCATCGAGAAAATATAATTCCTTTTCGAGTGCCCTTCCCTAGGAAAAAAAAACAAAAACCATGTGCACCTCGAACAACTTTCGGAATCTCTTCCATAGTGACATTATACTTTTTAAGTATAAGGTTCCCAGAGAGTAAGATTTTTCTTCAAGTCGATATACCGACTATCGTCAAAAATTCCTTGATAGTTTTTCATCGAACATCTTCACCGGATCGTTCCTATCCCTCTTATTTGTAGGCATTATCGTTACCCATCAGGACACACCACCGTCGAACACTCAAGGCTCAAAAACAAATCCCTATAAGGGGCCTAATGTGATAGGAACATCCCGAATTCAAATCCACCGTCAAATGATTAGTGGTATGATGAACTGTCAAAAATGCATCCAAATCTTGATCTTCATTTTTGTTCTGTGCCACATTCACTGATTGGGTCTCTCTTCCTTGATCGGAAATTACCCTTCCAATGGACAATGGGCACACTCATCCTTGAAAGCTGTCGCCTATCAGGTGATTTTTTCCTCGATTTGCGCGAGATTTCACCTCCCTCTAGACTCTGAGGGTACTCGTCCACCCCTGCTGTTAAATGCATGGACCGCCGGCTTTAGGTGAGTCTACTGATCTTTCTTCCCATATCTCATTATTCTCAAGTATTAGAAATTCATTTAAATTAATTTCATCTTTACCATACAATTAGGGTTTGTCAGGATCTCATAAGTTTCAAAGCAAGAATGTAATAACCAAAAGAGCTTATCTCATTATCAATTTCAACAATCTAGATTTTGCAGATCAGCCAAAATTTATTGAAACTATTAAGTGCCATTCTGGACCTACTTGCTGAATGGCAAGCGGGAAGAGTTTCTGTTATCAGATAGAGCCAGTTCTTAACACTCTGGTCATTGTACTTGTCTCCAGTTTGTTCCATAACTCTTGTGAGGTCTCCTTCATAAAAAGTACTCTGGTCTTTGGCAAGACAAAAGTCTGATAGTACCCGTACGCTTGGGATAAGCTTCGCCCAATCCTGCTCTGATAGTCATCGGGTTTAGCCTCTGAGTAATATCCAAGTTTGTTTTAAATTAGAACATCCAAAACTTTGGCATTGCCACATGCCGAATTATTTGTTTCCATCAAATTTTTCACTTCAAATTTGCAAGGACATCGTATCCTATGTCCAGAACTACCGGGGTGAACTACTATTGTTTTTTTTCTGCCATCAAAACAATTTTAACTTCACTGAAACTTAATATATAGATTAAAAAGATAAATTTTGACCACCACGGATGAGTCCAGAAAGACTGCAGGAAAAACTAAGGAGGGCCTTAAATGATAAAAAAATCAAACTTTGGGCCAATTTTATCAAAAAATCAAAAATTGGAGATCAATTATAATTTTTAAAACAGTGCAGGGACCCAAAAACTTAATTTTTGGTAATTCCAGGGACCAAAATAGAATAAACTTTAGGATCAAACATAATTTTCAAAAATTTTAGGGACAACTATAATTTTTAAAAAAATATATGGACCCAAACTGTACTTTTTAAACTGAGGGATCGAATTATAAATAATTATAATTTTAGGGATAAAAAATGTAATTACCAGAGGAAATTATCCTAAATATTCATTTGCTAACTGAATCAATGACTGGGATGAGGCGTGGCAAGCCAAAGGCGCGTATATAGCCGGATGATGAGGCATGCAGGCGCGTGCATGGGTACTGCCTACTGGGCGCATGTGGTCGGCAAGCGCGTGAAGGCTTGTCAGGTGGGGGGGCTAGATCGACGCGCCGACACTAAGAAGGCGCGTGTAGTCGTGTTGTGGGTCGTATGGCGACTGTTTTGACTTTTGGAGTTTCGTCTCGACGTGACGAACACGATGGTTGGATCAAAAATCGATTTAGATAGACACTTTTGCAGATGTCCGAAAGTTCGTACCTAGGCTCTGATACCAATTGTGTGTCGTGTAAATCTATCCAATTTAGTAACACACAATCACATATAACACACGCACGCAGACAACATATTTACGAGGTTCGGCAAAGAGAGGCCAACGTCTAGGGTGGCAGAGTGTCACTATTATGGAGAAACAAACACAACTCTCGCTGTCTCTCTCAAGCAGAAACACAGTGTTTAAGAGAGAAGAAAATAAATAAATTTTCCTCTATAATACGCTTCTAATCTTCATGGTCCTATATTTGGGACTTGCAGTCCTTTTTTTAGGAAAAGTGATAAAATTCAATCCACAAGGGGATTTGAATTCCAATCCAAAAAGAGGTTGAAGCAAACCAAATAGAAGAGTTTAAAGCCAATCCAAATTAGAGAGTTGAAGCCAATCCAACACAAACAACAAGAAAACAAAAACACATCGCTAAATTCACGGTCACCAAGTCCGAAAATCTCTAAATTGACACGTGAGTCGCTAAATTGACACTTAAGCTCTTCGTCTTCCGTAGCCTAAACACCAACGAGCAGAGATCAATGGATTCAGCCGGAACAATTTGGGTTTACCTTTGAAATTAAAATAAAAAATAAAAAAATATTTGCATATAAGGGATGCTACAGTGATTCCCACGTGTAGAGGAACTGTAGAACCATTTAAAATGGAGATCCATATAGGGGTTTCGTTGGAGGATGAGTTTTTATGGAATGACTACTTATTTTATTGTAAAAATAGCAATACATCGAGAGGCTATTGGAGATGCTCTTACATTAGATATGTAACATTTTCCCACTAAATGGCAACTATATATGGTATATGGATCCCTATGTGTTGCAGTGTTTGGGATTTTCTCAATACTCCGATGGCTCCAATCTAATTGAGTTATACCATGGTTTCAATTTTCTCATGTACGGAAGCGTGGACCATTTTGAAGCTTTGTCAGTAGCCCTAAAAAAAGAGATTTCTCAGGGTTGGAATCCTTCAAAAAGCTCTGAGACCATTCAACGAAGTGCATACACGTCAAGTCCATTACAATGTTCATTCTTTCGATCAATCATTGTGGCCCAAAATGGAACGATCAGATCACCATATTTGTGCGGGAAGAAAATGGTGTGATCTCGCAAAGAAGACCAAACGATCGAGGTCCTGCCATAAAGATTACTCTAAATGATCTCAACTAGTGCATTAATTTGATTCTAGCATTCTTTCAAATTGTTATTGTTGTGGTGCACAACGGATTGAACCTCTAGGAATTGTGTTTGTGGAGTTGTTCCTTAGTATTTTGGCCTTTCAGAATCGTTTGTTTTTAAAAAAATATGATTGACACAAATGCCAGAATACATATAATTACATTTTTCATCAACACAATATGACAATTGATCAAAATCAAGCCAAAAATGAATTGAAAACATATCGGATATTACGAATTCATGGAAAAGGATGAAAGAGCGCAACAAAACTTAGAATGAGAGAGCCTTGTGAAAAACAAAAGGTTTGAGGCGGGCTATACAAGCCTCAACTACCATTTCTGCAAAATCTCATCAGTAAGAGCTCTAAAACATGGACGTTATTGCTTCCAATTTAACTCCTTGTGCATTATAATTTTAAAGTTAAATGTTGTGGCTGTAGGATTTTAAAGAAATCCCATAACCCAAGATCTCATGCTAGATCACTTAGAAAAATAAAATTGGAATACCTAACCTACAAACCATGATTGTGTCAATTAAGGTATTGTAGTCTTCCACCTCCTAATACCCTCTCTTTACTTTCTCACACTAGATGGGTAACATATGAAAAGTGAAAATGAGAGAATGTGGGAGGAGTTGTGGGACCTTCAACCAGAAGTCCTTGTTCCATTTATTGCCCATTGTAATAAAAAGAAACGGTTGTTCGTCTCTATAACTATACAATTTTTTTCCATATGACTAAAGAAAACATGTGAGAGAATGTCAAACAACTCGATCAACTTTATTGTTTGGTTTTAAAGATCACAATTTTAATGGGTTCACCGACGTCTTAACACTGTGGTCGATGTAGGCCAACATAGAAAATTGCTAATAATCTCCCACTGGGCCACATAGGTCATTATAAAATTAGTAATTCACCAAAACTTTACGGTTGAATTATGAAGTGGGCATCTGGTCAACTGAAAATCATAATATCGGATCAAGGTGGACATTGCCACATTATCGTGACAAGACCATCCATGGTCACAAATACTAATGTTTTGAAATGACAGTGATAATATATGGATGTGCAGCATGGAAATTATATATCTTGTGCGACTCAGTCATTTTATCCTTAAAACTCAAGTATTAAGGAGATGGGAATATAAGTTATAGATAGCATAGAGGGCCAGAACTATGCGATGTGGAAAAGTTCAACACCCAACTTGACCAGCGGACAGTCGGACACTCGGTACGCGTGACAAACTAACCCAACTTTTGACGGACAGACCCCAACCTTGTCATGATATAACTTCTCAGAAACCCAGTGTATCTTTTCCTTAAAAAATTAGGTATTAAGGAGAGGAAAATAGGAACCTTTATAGATAGAATAGAGGGGTCAAAACTGGGACGAGTATAAACATTTCAACATATCAATGTGGACTCTGCCATTTCCAACTGTCAACTTTATAACCTAAATGAATTCTTATAATGTGACCCCTTAACATGCAATTTATAATTGGGCTAACTTTATAAACCCAAACCGAGTTCTTATAACATATGTCAATATTATGTATCGCCACACTTGCAGATATGCAACTTTATTTCAAAATTCATCAATACACTAAAAGGACTTACACATAATTGACAAGCCAGATTACGAATAAGTTGAGCCAAACTCTTGTTGGAAAAAGTTAAGGTTGAGCTGAGGTGGACCTATTTTATGGGTGGGTTCCAGTTATCGAAATTTGGGAACCATGTGTGGAATGGATTCTCCTTCGCGAGTAGATAACCGTAGTATATTTATTTGCTCAAAACAGAAAAAGGTTGAATGAGACAAGTTCATCAAAGTGGTACCAGTGATATGAAAAAAATGTGGAAGTCCCACATCGAATAAATAGGAATATTTTAAAAGGTTAAGATACTCCAAGCTAACTATTAACAAAAGGTACTTGGAGAACCAAGAGGGAGTGTATGACAAAGTAGTTACATTGGTACTTAGTTTTCATGGGCACGCGCGCTGCGCCCCCCCCGGGGTAGCCGCGGTCGCGGTCCGCATGGGCGATGGCTCTTTGTGGCGCTATTAAGGCCACTTGGCACGTAGCGCATGGGTGCTAATGGGGGTGTGCTGAGTAATTGGTTAATTACTTTTTTAATCCTGATATTTTTTTTATTACACACAGAATAAACTCCTTGTAATTTCTAATTACATTCAACCCCATATATTGGTTTGTTAATTACAGATTAACTCTCCACATTTTATTTTTATTACTGAAAGGTCAAGACCTTGCATATTTGATACAGCAGCCATTATCACCATAAAAGGAGATTTATTTGGCTGGTTAGTGTGGCCTGTTACAATGGGCTTCATGGTGGAATATCAATGGCTTTTTTATCAGCCATTGAAAATCCTATAATACCAACATCCCTTACAATTTAAAAACATACAAAAAAAATCTGAGAGTTTCATCACTCAGGAAAAATAGAGTTTCTGCATTCTACATTAGAGTCATTTGAGAGATGACACTACTTTCTGGTTCGCCGAGCACACAGAAGTTGTCTCAATAATTTCTTGTAAAGCGAGATCTTTGCATCCTGGGATACAGACGCCTAAAGCCGTACGCACCAGTGATGGGGGCAATTGCTGTCTTAAGGAGACATTTTTAACGTTGTCCTCGATCAGCCTTTGTTATTTTTTTCTGTTTATTTTTTATTAACAGTTTTGTCCATTCTTTAATTTATTTTTTCCACTTATAAATTCAGCACTTTACTGAATTTTATTTTTTTAACTACTTAAGAACAGAATTCCGATTTCACAGATTGTTTGTTACTACAAACATTTCTGTTTCTATTTATTTGTGAAAAATAAAAATTAATTTATTCTGAATTTAATACTAGATTACTTAATTTCCGTGTTTTAAGTGCATATGACAACTGAAACGATTGACATTTTTGGGATTGCTGAAATGATGCTGAAATGACCTAGAATGAGCAGATATGAACGGGGCACCCCCTTGCTGTTGGGTCATGCGAAGTTGCCATCCCTGCTTCTTGATGGCACTCTAGTTCCAACGACATACCGTGGCATGTGGAAGCTAGAACGGTTCATGGAACCGATTTCAAAAGATGGATAGCAAAGATGCTGTTTCCTATCTGACGCACTTGAGTCTTTCTCGGTTTCCAAAGGAGACGCTCCTAATCGTGAGCGATGGTGAAACAATCGCGAGGTGATTAACGCAAGAGATGCTTGGGACCTGCCCTGATTTCCCTTGGCCGGAATTTTATGTCCTGAATGGCTTGACATACACTCTACAATTGTATTGTGCCAAGACAAGACTGCCAAATAGCTGTGGGTCCTTTGGAGAAGAAGTACAAAACTGAAGATGCTGGGGTCAAGAAATTTGTCGTGGGCAGATTTCTCTGGCATACTGTATGGTATAACTCAAAACGGTGTTAGCAAAGTCCAAGAATTCCATGTGATTCTGTTAAAAATTCATGCGAGGGATGCAACTCAGCGAGACTTTTCACTAGCGCAATGAATTAAAAACTTCCACCTTTTCGAAGGATTTTCAGAACTAGCCAAGCACATCGAAAGGAATGAACCTGGACGACTTGATTGTGCCTGCTCAGACTTGAGGAAGGACAGAGGTTTTTCGAGAAAAAGGAAACCAAGCTGTCAAATACAATCGAAGGCAAATCTTGTGAGCATGGTTAAGCTCCAAGGGTCAGAGTTGTGTGCGGTTCTGACGGGTGAACATGATCGCTCGAACACCAAGGAGTGGTGGGTGGACAAACAAGGGGGCACTTGTCATGGTGCTCAATACAGAGATGTTCACCACTTTATTAGTGTCAACCAATGGGTGAAACAAATTTTTCATTGAACTCTGTAATTGCCAAGTTGAAGGGCAAGGGAGGTCGTGCGAAAATGACCTCTCAGAAAGGCACTAACACTAATAATGTACTCCATGTGCCGGAGATCCCGTAAGACCTTGGGTCGTATCTTTGCTTAGCAACATGGTTTTAACTTGTTTTTGTGTCAATAATTTATTCTAACTAAGGATTGGGTTTATGTGAAAGGGTACTTAGCTGACGATTATTCAAAATGAATGTACCACTGTAATCCCAAAAATGAATATCAATAAACTACTGCATTCTTCTGCTTACTTGATTGATTCCTTTTTACATTTGGGCATGTAATTGGGAACATGTTTACTTTGGAGGCTATTCGTAAATTGTTAACATGGAATATTTACCAAAAATTAAATTAAAACATACTCACAAATGTGATATGTGTGGTAATGCCAAATTAACAAAAGCACATTTTCAATCTGTGGAAAGAGTAACTGAACCTCTTGTTTAATTCAATGATATTTTGTGATTTGAAATTTTGTTCAAACACGAGTAGGTAAAAAGAATATTTTATCACTTTTATAGATGACCGTACAAGTATTGTCATGTCTGTACATTGCTACTAAGAAAGATAGGCATTACAAGTTTATGCATTAAAAACTGAATTTTAAATCAACTTGGAAAAAATAATAAAAGTTCTCAGAAGTGATAGGGGTTGGTGAATATGAAATCACCTTTTGGCAGTTCTGTCTCAACATGGATAATGCACCAACGACTACAAAAAGCCCTATTCAACCACAACAAAATGGTGTTGCGAAAGAAAAATAGATTTTAAAGAAATGATGAATGCCATGTTGATAAGTTCGGGTTTACCCTAACTTGTGGGGGGACAATTCTTTCTGCAAATTACATACTTATAAAGTCCCTCACAAGAAACCATAAAACCCACATATGAGTTTGGAAAGGTCATAATAGACCTTCTACAAATATTTGAAAAGTTGGAGTGTTTGGCTAAGGTTTGCAATTCCTTCCTGGCCCTAAAGGGGAAAATAGATCGAAATCTTTGATTGTGTATTCATAGATATGCCAAACATAGCAGTCTTATCTGTTCCTAGTGCTAGGTTAAATCCCTGATATTCATGTCAATAACGGTTTATGGAATCTAGGAATGCATTTTTTTTGAGGATTGTGTGTCCCATAATAATTCTAACACAATCTTTGATCTTCGAAGAGTAAGTATGACCTTGATATAACTGGCATGCACCAAGATCAATCAGGAATTGGATCAAGAAGAGGAAGAGGAGTGAACCTAGACGTATCCAACGAGCTCGAACGTCCAATCTTTGGAACCAGATTTCATCCTTACTTTTAGAAAATGAACTCCAACGTTTGCGTGACACGCTGTCCTCTCCGGAGCTCTTTCTGGAAGAACTCTTAATAGTGAGTGTTAATCTCATCTTGCAAAATCATACACATGGAATTGGTTTGAATCTTCCACCGGTTGTAACCACTTGGATAGAAGTGGCTTTTTAAAAGAAATAAAATCATATGGTTCAATTGATAAATACAAGGCAAGCTTGTAGTTAAAGGATATGTCAAACGAGGAATTGATTCCTTCTATATTTTTCGCCCTGTCACGAAATAACATCCATTAGAATATCATTGCTATGTGTAAGCATTAGATAATCTAGAGATACATCAAATGGATGTTAGACCTCATTTCTCAATGGTGAATGAGGAGGAAATCTATATGGAACAACACTGAAGGGTTGGTTGTTCCAGACAAAAATAAAGTGTGGAAACTTGTTAAATCCTTTTATACAATTTAAGCACCACAACATATGGCCTGCGAAATTTTGAACAATATATAGTGTCAAATTCATATTCACAAATCAAATGAATGTCACAATGTGTCTCTGTAAGACACTGATAAAGGATATTATCTTGTTTGTCTTATGTGGATGACATGCTCATCGTTGGTAGTAAATAGATATGATTAAAACTAATCAAGAAATGTTAAACTATAGTTTGGACATTAAGAATGGGTATATCAGATGGTGTTTTAGGAATAAAAATCACTATGGCCATCTGAGGATAAACCTCGTCACATCACACTATGTTTTATAAAATTCTTGAAATTCAGCAAGAATGAAAATAGTGTGGCAAAGACAACCATGATCCAAACCATCATTTTTGGGAAAGACTATATGGACGGTATCTCGCAATTAGAGTATTTCCCAAATCATTGGAGTTTGATTTTCTTTGAATTGCCAAGGCCAGTTTAGCTTATGCGGTAAGTAAGCTGCGTACTATACTCATAACCCAGTGGTGATCATTGGCACGCATAATTTGGATTTAAGATATTTAAGATATACCGCTAAATTCGGTCTACACACTACATGAGATATCCAGCAGTACTAGAAGGGTACAGTGATGCAAATTGATATTCGATAGTAAAGACAATCCACGAGTGAATATGGCTTTAACAGTTGGGTGGCAAGCTGTGTCTTGGAAGTCATCCAGCAAACATGTAAGCAAGGTCGCCGATGGAAAGATTTATAGCGTTTAGATAAAGCTAGAGAAGGCTGATGGCTTCGCCATTTCTTTATAGATATTCCTTTTTGGCCTAAGCCATTTCTGCAATATCAATCCATTGCGCTAGTCAATCAAGCAATTAGAAGACCAAAAATAACATGTAACATGGTAAGTCTAGACACATACGTCGAAGACACAAACCGTACAAGCACTTCTTTCCTGTGGACTTATATCTATTGAAGTATATAAAGTCAAAAAGATCATATCGCGGATCTCGCGGCTCGTTGACTAAAGGATGACTAAGAAGCAAGTTAGATCGATTATCGGAGGGGATGGGATTAAAGGCCTATTAATTAAAAGTCAAACTCAATGGCAACCCACCTATTTGACTGAAAATCCCAAGATCTAGGATTCAATGGACAACCAGTTGTGTTGCCTAGTAGAAAATACAACTGTGGAAATTATTTTTTCACCCATTCTATGATAACTCGTGATACCTGTATCATGTTTTGAGGCTAGCTTGCTTTTAATGATTTCATAGCTTTGGAAATAATTCCGAGTAGGATAGTGCAAGGAGATCGCCTTAATTAGAACTCACTTAATGTGTGAAGGGCCGCTTCTATGAGAATGACAAAGGCTACATTCTCTAAGCACTCATAACTTACACACCCAGGCGATGCCCAGGGGCCAAAATGGGCACAACCATGAGAACCCCAGTTTTGTGGTTTGGGAAAACCTGTGTGATAATTATTGTTTTTGGTCTTACAACACCATAGCTGAACAGTTCAAGGGCATCATTCCATTGATTAGCCTCGTAATGCTGCTCGATAGTTTTCACAAAGTTTAGGTTCAAGGCCAAAAGCTACCTACCTCTATACAGGGAATTCTCTTATTTCTCTCGCACTTAGGGAACATGTTTTGACATTAAACCGACAACGTTTTTTTCATTCATGTGGAGGTTGTTGTGAAAAGGTTAAAGGTGGAGCCTGAGTTACCTAATTTTTATGGGTGGGGGTCCCGGTTTCAAATTATTGCCATGTGTGGAATGGAGTCTCCGTCGCGAGTGATAACCGAGTAAATTTATTTGCTCAAAAAGATAAAAATTGAATGAGAAAATGTTCATCAAAGTGGTACCATTGAATGAAAAAATGCGAATCCCACATCGAATAAATCGGAATATTTTAAAGGGGTAATATGCTCCAAGCTGACATTCACAAAAATGAGTACTTGGAGCACCCAAGAGGAGTTTATGTTATAACGTGGAGTTACAATGGTACCTTAGCTTTCATGTGCACTGCGCGGCTGCAGCCGCAGCCGCGAGTCGCTGTCCGCATGGCGCGTGCGCGTGGGCGATGGGTGCAATGGGCGCTTTATGTGGCCCTATTAGAGGCCACTTGACACGTAGACGTGGCTCGTGGGTGCTGATAATTGGTTATTACTTTTTAATCCTATAGTTTGTTAATTACAGAATAAACTCCTGTAATTTCTATTACAACAGATAACCTCTCCATTTTAATTTCTATTTTACTAGAAAGTCAGACCTTTCATATTTGATAACAGCCACCATTATCAGCCATAAGAGGAGATTTATTTGGCTGGTTATTGGGGCTGTTACAATGGCTTCTCTGGTGGAAATACATTCGTGACTTTTCACATCACCATGAAAATCCTAATAATACCAACATCCCTTGCAAGTTAAAACCACAAAAAATATGAGAGTTTATCAAGTAAAAGGACAAGAGAAGTTTCTAGGCATTCTGCATTAGAGTCATTTGTGAGAGAGTGACAACTACTTTCTGTTCGCCAAACCACAGAAAAATGGGTGCTAATTCTGTGATCGAGATCGTGTGCACTCTTGGAGAACAGTTTCTGTCCATCTGTAATTATTTACTACTTATAAATTCATCACTTACTAATTTTATATATTTTTTACAACTCTTACTACCAAATACGTCACTAGGACACATTCCTATATGAGCCACATGCTCCTTTAAACTTTTGATGGTAAGCCTAGCAAGCAGATTCCCGGAATCATAAGATTGGTGCAAGCACTCAATTGACATAAGACGATTCTAACTCTTTCCCTTCACGTCAAGAACTTATTTGTCTATGTGCGGAGAATTTTGACGAACTCTTGTCGTTCTTGGAATATAGTTCAACGACTTTATTATCACAATAAATTCATAGTATTTCTCGATGGGAATTATAACTTGAAGTCCCTGAAATAAATTCTTCAACCATATTGTTTGATTTAATGCCGCGTAACAATCAATAACCTCTGCGTTCAAGAGTAAGAAGCATAGGTGTCTGCTTAACACTTTACATGACATCGCTCCTTCAGAAAAACATGAAAACATAACAGAAGTTGATCTCCTAATATCAAGGCACTTGGCAAAATTGGAGTCCGAATAATCCAATAATCTTCAATTACTTGATCTTTCGATTGTGATCATATAAACTTTTGTCTTTGCAAGTACTGCATTACCCATTTAGTTGCGTTCTAGTGATCCAACCCTGAATAATAAGCATTCCATTACTACCCATTCTAGACGGGAAAAAGTCGAGCATACATAAGAGTCCCTACTGCTTAAATCATAAGGATGTCTTTCATTTAGATAATGCTTTATATTGTTCTTGGGCATTGGAGCAACTCAACTGGGTCACCATTAGCAATAAGTGCCTCACCTAGTGCACAGTTTTGCATGCCAATCCTACTAAGACCTTTTTGATATAAAAGCCTTTGTCATAAGCCAATTTTATCACGCAATCTATCATGATGAATCTGTATGCCTGTAGAAGACAACCCATGTTGATCGATCATATTCTTTTGGACCACCGTTGGATCTTGCGGACCCGGGGTGGGGGGTGGGGGTGGGCCTTTTGTTATTTTTGATTATTTTGTTATAGTTATAACACACTGTTTCTCCTAAACGTTTTGCAAAAAATCCATTAAAAATATATAATTGGCCCCTCCCTCACTGAATTTCTTTCTTTCTTCTTTCTGCCGTCCGCCATTGGTTGGAGCTTTGTCCGACGATGAAAGAATGAAAATAATAAATACTGTAAGACGAATTGAATGTGTTTTGTCCTCAATATACCATTTCGTTTTCTTTAATTTTAAGGATGAGAATGAGAGGGTTGGGGGTTTTTAAGGAGATTATGTTCCAAAATAATTTTTCACAATAATTTTTAATGCGGGACAACCAATTTTAGCTTTTTCCATAATCAAAAATCCATTTTTTCAAAACTTGTTTTCACAATATTATAACTATTTCAAAAGAGGTTTCCTATAATAAGTGGATCTTGACCATTTGCGATGAAGGTTAGGAGCATTTTAACGAATGTCGCGCAATTTCTGCATGCTAATGCAAAATGTTCATATCTCATAAAATATAATGATATTAGTTTATTTCAAGTGGGATTAAAATTAAATTAATAAGGTCTTTTCAACAATATCAGAACCATGATTGGAGTCTGGATAAGCCGGGGTGAGCTCATGAAATTGTTGGGCTTGCAGGGTGGCCCAACTAGTACTCTTGTCTGGCACATGTGGCCAGACAGCACAATGGCACGTGGCGAGACGAATTTCAAATTTTATGTATGCGTTTTTTTTAATTTCTCCGGTGCAAAACAAACAAAATATTTCGGTTTATTCTTTTTTTAGGAAGAATAAACCCTCCAAAAAGGTTCTAAACTAAATAAAAAACTATCATTTTTTAGTTTGGCTCTCTTATAACGAACTTTCTTCTCTTCATAATTCAGATTGAGAAATTCTAGAGAGAATAAACGAAGAGGGAGAAATAGTCGAGAGAAAAAGAGAAAGATTAGAGAAATAAAATGTAGTGAGAAAAATAGTGCGATAAAAAAAGAAAAAAAAATCTTTGAATTGAGGGTTTCTTCTTCCCATATAAAAACACATCTAAGGAGTTCAAAGAAGGCAATTCGATTCAATCTCCTCGAGGGTAATCCTAAGCGATCCAACAGTGGAAATCAAGTCTTGCACAATCCAACGGTCAGAAGGCAAATCAAAGAGTAAAATCTAAACTTTTTTTAGATTGTACGCTCTTTTAATCTTTATCTTTATTTTAATTTTTATTTTTTTATTTGGTTATTGTGAAATCTAAGGATTAAGGTTTCGCTATTATCCTCCGTGATGTTCCAAAAAATTTATTGAAGCCATGTATTGGTTCATATTTTTTTTGGGGAATAATGGTATATATATCCAATTCTTTAGGGGTTCATGGTGAGCAAGATTATTGGGTTTTTATTTGAGTCTTTACATATGTATTATTTTTAAACTGTTCATGCATTCATAAAAAATGGGTTTAATATTATTTAATAAAAAAAAATTCAAGTATTGAGTAAATGCTAACTCAAGTGGTTTAGGTTTGAATATGGTGCCTAACATCTTCCCACTTGATACCTTAGCCCTTACACCATTTTTTGAGGATGAAAAGGGACTGGGCCTATTATATCCACGGAATCAAGATTTTTAGGATTTTCAAATATCGATAATTGGGCGGCGACTACAAAAAGTAGGACTTTATTTATATTTTGTTAGCTACAAGGAATTGATGGAAAAAACTAATTAATTATAAATGATTGTCCATCCGCGCTGAATGTATATGAGGAAATATTTTTCTCCTCAAGTATATTTTTTTAAGAAAAATACGAAAAGATTGAGCCATGGCGCTCAAAAATGACTGTCACAAAAGATGCTATCACCAAGAGTCTTTCATTTCAAATATCTTAAAGAAATCTCTTAGCTTCATTCACAAGCCCATATCACTGTTGCAAGTAAGATGTCATGACATTACAACACAAGAATATGAATTATTGTCCCAATATCATATGATAAACACATGATGATTCTACAGATTTCCTTAAAACCAATGAGGAAATTCACTTGATCAAAAATTTCCAATACCACGGGGATCTGACTTTAATTCATAGATAGATTTTTAGTTGCAAAATCAAATGTTCTGATCCTTTAGTCTCAAAACCTTAGGTGGCCCATAAAAATAGTTTCTTCAATTATTCTACTAAGAGAAACGCAGTTTTAACATTCATCTGGTTGAGTTTTAAGTTATAATGAGCTATAAGTGTCATAATAATCTAAAAGAAGTCCTTGTTGAACAAGAGAGAAAAGTCTCTTTATAGTCAAGTCTTCTTTGTGTAAAGTCTTAGTGACAAGAGCCTTTCACTATTGCTTTAGATCCTGTTTGGTTTACCCAACCCATTTTACAACCAATTGATTCAACCCTTGGGCAATTCGAACCAAATGTCATTATCGCTTATACACTTCAACTCATTAACATGGCATCCATCATTTGGGGGAGTTAATCAACTTTGTTTGTCTTGACAAAAGAAGTTGATCGTCTTGCGGCCATCTCAAACTCGTGTTCTTGGAGATAGGACAATATAATCATTTGGAATGTACGATCTCTTCCCTATTGATCTCCTTGAATGGCATTCTATTGAAGGTTATTCTGGTTCATCTGATAGTAGACGCAATGCAGAAATATTTTGGATCAATCCCATAACATATGTGCAATAACAAGTGCAACCGTTAAAACGCACTCTCAACGCTATTTAGGGAATAGTCAACTTGTTCCTTTTGAAAAGTCATTGATGTGGATAAATTCTCACCGACTAAGGCAAGTACGTCGTCCCTAGCCACATCACAGAACTGGTCTCCATGATCTCCCCGAAGGTTGCTTATCTCAGAACCCTCTTGACCGAGGTAGTGGTTAAAACGAAGTCAACGTTCAGCAGAACCTCGCCCCCAAGTTATCTCCACTGAGACCGCCCGGCGAGCCAAAGTGTTGTATTCATCCTCCGCCAGGTGGGCGAGGGTGGGGTAGGGGTAGAATACTTGCTGATCGATCTCCACCAGATTACCTATAGATACGCCCTTCGCGAGATTTTCCTAATCGCGGGCAACCGACAATTACGGGGATACTCTCTAGTGGCAATCATCCCAATTAGTCTTCCTATATCTCCGCGATTCTTTCCAACTATCCATTCCGAGGATTCTCGCCGTGATCATGGACCCCCATTCTCCGTCTATAAAAAAGGTGCTCCCCATTCATTACAAAGGTCCGAAAAAAATAATCTTACAACCTCTCCCCGAGATCTTTTACCTGTTGTAATCGCATTGGTCTGATCTCCACGCTGGAGGCGGTTTTGAGCGGCCTCGGCCCTGGCGTTTACTTTTGTTATTCTGTGTAGGTCGTCCCTAAAGTATCGAGAAGGCCCGAGTACCGAGGCGACCAAGCCAATAGTGAGGTTGGTGCTCCCCCAGTTTTTTACCACAACGTTTGGCGCGTCTGTGAGAACGACAGTTCTCGTCTTCTATGCACCGTGCGCAAAGCCACTACTACCCAGACCCAAGTGCCAATAGGCCCACCTGGTAAACAAAATGCATCCTATAGGCCAAAACCCAGGCAAAGTTCAGATCTAGGAAAGGCCTCCACCGTGAGATACCACGATGTGGCCGAGCAGATGAGGATCATTGAACGAGGAATATGGTCGCCTTCACTGCAACTCCTCACTGATGCCAACCCCCACCTTCCGGCAAAGCACCATCGGCTCTGATATGAGCGATTCTCGCCACTCTAATCGTTCGGGAGATCGTTCTCAGAACATCAGTACCGAACGAGTAAGGAGAGGTAGGGCGCCGAAAACACCGAGTCTGTACGTACGTTGTGAAGGAGTTCTCTTTCAGAATTAGTCAAACTCGAGCAGGATGAAAGGGGGAGAGGTTCCAACAGAGGCGATCAGATCGAGGCAAGAACAAGTCCACCTAGTAGAAGATTCGAGATTTGGACGACGGTCGACGCCATTAAGATTGGAACAAATGCTCCAGAACTGTGGACACTTTGATTAGTGATAGACACAATCCGCCATTCACGGAAACGGGTATTGAGAGCTCGGATCTCTTCGAAGTTCAAGCGCCCTACCCAGCTCGGCATTTATGAAGAAGGAAGATCCGATGGCCACCGGACTATACAAAAGGGCCTATGTCAATCAGGGTTTGCTCGAATGATGTGTTATGTGCAAAGCGTTCTCCCACCCCACTTGAAAAGGAACGGCAAGGTCGTGGTGTCAAAAAAAACTGTTCGCAAGAAACGTCGGACCTTTTGGCCGATCTAAGTCGGACTCGTTGTCGCCAATTTTTTCATGAGCTTGTAGGAATCGACAGAAGAAGCCTTCCCACCTGTTCACCGTTCACCAAAAAGAGACCGAGAGCTTGAAAGATTTTGTGAACCGATCATCAGGCGTATTAGGACGTTGAGGATCCCAGCGATAAAAGTGATTACTATGGCAAATGATGGAAGGACTCCGACATGGCTCCGCTGTTCGCTCCTTTACAAAAAGTTTTTCTGAAATGTATCCGCACTCTATAGCGCAAAGCCGAAAAAAGTATATCGCCGCGAGGAGTTAGCCGAGGGCCAAACGAAGGCTGACGAGGAGGAAACAGATGATCATAAGAGGAAGAGCCCTGATACGAGGGCGGGCGGATTATAGGGAGGAAAGAGCGTACAAGGAGACCTGGACCGAGATCCTAAACGTCTATGCGATAGGCGTCATCGCACTCCACCGGCCCCCCCGAGGTTATTCTACCGCCACTCAACGCGGCCCCGTTGCCTAGTACTCCAGAAATTAAGACGGAAGCATTTGTCAAATGGCCCGGAAGATCAGATGACCCCAGAAGAGGAAACAGGAACAAATATTGTGATTCCACCGGGACCATGGGACACAATATGAGGACTATTTCAGCTGAAAGAAAAATTGCGATCATCATTAAAAGGGGTTAACTGCGGAAAGACGTCGATACTCGCCCCCAGCCCAACTCCCCAGAAATAAGGTTCGGCGATAACGACCAAATGCGGGACGATATACCAAACGATCCACGGGAGGGGTTCGGACGGGCGGTTATTCGGACTCATCCAGGGGAAAAGGAATGCCAAAAGTGCCCGTAGACCGGCCGAAGAAGAGATCATACCATTCTCTCCTCGCCATATGTTGCCGACCCCCAAACATCCATCACACTTCAGCAATGATTGATTGGAGAGGCTTACACCTACTCCACGATGATTGCCTTGGTTGTCTCGGCGTTCATCGGCCAATTCAATGTCTAAAGGATTTTATCGACAATGCGGAGCTCGACGGATAATCTTGTTTATACGGCATTCGAAAAGAATGAAAATGGGGCTAGACAATGTTGCACCCTTTCCATACCCCCCTGATCGGATTCGGAGGAATACGCACGCAACCCTTTGGGATGGATCAATTTATCGATAACTCTGGAATGAACCCCAACAGACCACCGTTATGGCAGGATTTTATGTGGTAGATTGTCCATGTCCCCTCGACGTATATGCCATTTGGGGCGACCAAAACTTTAGGAGGGATCAAGGCGGACCACCTCGACATATCACCTGAAGTATAAAGTAAAGTTTCTCACCCCAACGGGGGATAGGCAAAAATTAAATAAGGGCCGATCAGAAAGTAGCCAGGCAATGATTCTTTAAGCCGATGAGGGCGAGACTCTCAATTCGCCCACCCAATAGCAATAAAGAACAGGGCGACGGATGACATAGAGGTACTGAGAGATGAGGGTGGGAGAACAACACCTTTGGCCAGACCCAGAGAAGAGAAGAACCAATAACACCAAAGACTCTTGAAGAAAAATCGTCCCATCTCCATACATCCAGAATATCCTGATCGCCATCTAATGATCGGCACGAAATTACCGATGAGCTTCGTTTTGCCTAAATAAACTTCTTTGAAAGAGAACTCTGACGTATTAGCCTGGTCACAAGGGGAGACGTTCCTGCTTGATCTAAAATCGCATGCATAAGCCTGTTCACAACCCGAAACAGTCTCTAGTCGCCAATAAGCGAAGGAACGTTCGCCCCCTGAAACGCCTCTAAAAGTCATTGAAGACGAAGTAAACGTAAGCTCTCAGAGCTAACGTCGTCGAGAAGCCCATATCCAGATTAGCTCACCAAGGTAGTAGTCACCCCAAAAAGGAGGAAAGGAAAGTGGAGAGTATGCATCGATTACCGACCTCAACAAGGGCTTGCCCAAAAAAGACAGTTTTATCTTGCCCAAAATGAACCTTAATAGTCGATTTGCCACCTCCAGCACGAACTCCTGAGTTTTATGGATGCCTTCTCGAGGAATCACCAGATTAAAATGTACCCTCTTGACACGAGAATGAAAACTTCTTTTATACATGAGCGGGTGGGGGGCATATGATTACAAAGTCATGCCAGTCGGGTGAAGAACGTGGGCAACGTAATCAAAGGTTAGTCAATAAGATGTTCAAGGAACAAAGGGAAGACCTGGAAGTGTATATAGATGATATGCTGTCAAAAGTCTCCGATACATCCAACCACATCGCCCACCTAAAGAAGCTTTAGCATCCTGCGTCGCCATCGGGATGATGTTGAATCCCTCCAAATGCATCTTGGAGGTTCGTGTCGTCCGGAAAATTTTTAGGAATTTTTAGTCACCAAGCGTGGGAGTGAGGTTAACCCCGGATCAGAGCCAAGCCAACTGCGGATGAGCTCGCCTAAAAATATCCGAGAAGAGTACAGATAACTGGGCGAGTAGCCGGCCCGCACACAGATTTGTCTCCACAGTCTACGGACAAGTGCCTCCCCATTTCTCGAATCCTGAGAAAAAAAAAAAAAACCAGGCCTTTCAGTGGAAATGAGGAATCTGAAATGCGTGTCAACAGCTGAAAGAGTATCTAGGGTATCCGCCTCTTACTTCACAGTCCCTACCACCGGCAAGATCTTTACGTATATTATCTATCTCGCCGTACCGCAGTGTGAGTGATTTACTCATCCGAGAAGGAAGATCAGGTGCAAAGATGCAATATATTACGTTAGCAAACTAAGGGTAGTGTAGAGGCAGATATCCGAAAGATGAAAAGCTCTGTGCCCTACGCCCTAATGATCGCGTGACCAGAAAAATTCGTCATCTACTTTCAAGCCCCGCCCATCAAGTATTGACTGACCAACCATAAAGCAGATTCTCAACGGACACAGGGACACATCAGGTCGACTCCTTAAATGGCATAGAGCTAAGTGATTCCACATTGAGTACAGGGGCCGAGGATGGCAATAAAAGCCAGGCCCGGCTGATTTCATTGCCGAATCACCATGACGACCACTCCACAAACCAGAAACAGCTCCTCCTAAAACAGAAATTCTAAATGTAATCAACCTAGAAAAGATCTCGCCACTGGGTATTATTCGCGATGCTCTTTCGACCAGCAGGCGGGGTGCAGGCGACTTCGTCATACAAACTCATCAGGCGAGCAATGGCGTAGCCATACGAATGGGATTTAAAGCCACTAATTATGAAGACGAGTCGAAGCACTCCTCCCGGACTAAGAGTAGCAATGGAGTTAGGGGCACAAATCTTTGGAAATCTTCAGTGACCACAACTAGTGGTTACCAAGTCCAAGAGGACTACCTCGTCAAGGACGGCAAGAATAATGCTTATTTGGGTGACGGTAAAGGCTGCGTACGCAAAGATCAAGGAGGTAAAATCCACCCAATTCCTGAGAGGATAGTAAAAAGGCAGAGCATTAGCTAACTGGCGATCAACTTTTGAGTTTCTTCAGAACAGGTGCATTACCGCTAGAATTTCTAGCTAGCAAGCATTAGGGTCGCCACCAATCAAATCCTCCAAAATAGAAGAAAACCGACCGTGGCTGGACGAGATATTGCCGATCTCTAGAAGGGATCTTGCCAAAAAATAAGCTCCAAGCTCGCAGTCTCCAATACAGTCCGCAAGGTTTGCATTTTCAAAGGAAGGTTCTACAAAAAGGTCTTTTCCCAAGACCCACTTTTGATGAATGTCTCCCGACCAGGAGAGACAGAATACGTTTTACGAGAAATACAAGAAGGCATATGCGAGGAATCACTTCGGAAGCAAGGTCCATTGAGAGGGAAAACATAGCCAAGGATATTTTGGCCGACCATAGAACGAGATGCGGCCACATATTATAAGGGAGATGCGAAAGTGTCAGAGGTTGCCCCGTTCAGTCGTCTCCCCACACTGCGATGGTACCGATTGTCAAAGCCTGGCCATTCGGCCCAGTGGGGGCTAGTAGACTACTGGGTCCCACCACGAGCTCCACTGCCAAAGGAAATTTTTGATGTCGCCATAGACTACTTTACCAAATTGATCGAGCTAAGCCTCTCGCTAAGATTCTGAGAAGAATACCGGGATTTCGTATGCGCAAGCCACCTGTTTGCAAGATTCGGAGTCCGAATGTCAAAATCTAGGACCAACGCAAGGAAGGTCAATAACGACAAGTTTAAGTTATCTGCTCGGTCTCGCCACTATCCCATCATTCTTATGCCCCGGGTCATCATCAGGCTGACTGGGCAAGTTAAAGTAACCAAATCTACCATCCCAGGAATTTGAAGGCGGGTAGAGAGGGCAGAAAAGCGAATGGGCGGAAGATTTGCCAAGCATCATACTTGGGCTATCATACTACTAGCGGTATTCCTACCGGGGCGAAACTCCATACTCCATGTTCGGTAATAATCGGTCATAACCAGTAGGAAATAGGTATGACAGGTTCAGGAATTCGAATTCGACAAAGAGAAAAGCGATGAGGCCAGAGCTCAGACTCAACAGGGATCTCCTCTAGGAGAGACGAGAAAAGGCTGAACAAGCCAGCAGATTACAAATTGCCAAGTCGCCAAATACTCACAACCAAAGGGTTCAAAAACCAACGATCGTTCCTCTTGGCGACCTGGTATTGCGGAGGGCTAACCCGTCAATAAAGACACCAAATGCAGGGAAAGCTAGGCCCAACGTGGATAGGTCCTTACAAAGTTGTCAGGTTTCCAGACAGGGACTTACTGGTTAGAGACCCAACGGAAAAGCACTTTTAC
>VIGQ01001942.1:27500-33192 GCA_009663005.1 Actinidia chinensis | reverse complement strand
GTTTTATTTATTTTATTTTTATGGCCACATCAACTTCTCTTCTTGTTCTTTTGATGGTGAAGGGTTTTTTTCACAAAATCATGCATTGTAGTAACTTAATATTAACACTACTTTAGATGCGGCAAACGTCCAATTGTAGGGTGGGTTTGAATTGTTTGTTGGTAAGCATTGTCCCTGGAACTTAGACTGGCCTTTGATCTTTTGTTTCGGCCAAAATATTAGGGCCTAAGTGATCATCATTTTGGTGTTTCATTTTCATTGTAGCGAATTTTTGGTTATATATTCTCCTTGTCGACTAGTCAGTTTTCACAACATCAAACACTCTTAAAACTATGATGGTGGCAAACATTCTAAATGCGATTATTTCTTATTAGAAAAAAGCAATACAATTCTAATCTCATATAGTATGTATGTAATTGTTTGCGGTGAGTATTGAATTCATGTCCCGTAAGGATCGGACCTCTTCTTCGATTCCTGTAATTAGCTATTATTAGTCTTCCTGTACAAATCTTTCCTCGTTTTCCTTGTCAAGACAATCAGCAACTCTCTCTCTCCTCTCTGAGACTCTTTGCCCTCACAATTGTTCTTTTTATCTTTCCGCCAGTAACATTTTTGTGGTGTATATAGACGACCGCCATCCAGAACTAGGAATCCTGGTGAACTTTCAGTGCATTTCATTCCAAGGGGAGTTCAGCTAGATATGGTTATTATTAAGCTTTGATTTTGGTTTTCTTCTTCTTGCTGTTGACAATGTTGGTGGACCTAATCTATAAGCTTTCTTATGGCAGATTGTAAAGAATTGTAAGTTGATGCTGTAAAGAATCGCGACTTTAGCTTTTCTTGGGACGTAGCTCAATAGATAATCTCACTCATCCAAAATGCTATTAACGCCTATTGTCGATGTAAATAGTCCCACTTGATGCTTTCTTATCCGATATTTATTGATCCTTTTTTGGAAGTTTATAATGTTTTTTTGTATGGAGGTTTACATAAATCTTCTTAGGAGGTTCCGCTCGGAGTTTTTAGGATAGTTGCAGTCCATCCCAGGCTTTTAGGTTACCACAACATACCTACCACTCGGTTCTTCTTCTCCTTTTATTTTCCTTCAAAGGTTGTGCTGGCTAGTAACATTTTTTTTCTATAGCGAGTTTGTATGAGGTTAGTTTCTTCTTTCTACTTTCCTTTTTTTTCCCTTCAAGGTTGTGCTTTCTAGTATATTTTTTTTTTTTTTTTTTTAAAATATATAGCAAGTTGTTAGAAGTTGAGTTGAGTAGCTTGGGTTTTACCATCCTACTTTTCTTCACCAGCCCTCATTGGACGAACCCTCCAAATTCAATCAAGCAAATACAAATTTTGATTAAAACAAGAAGTTTAAAATTAAGCTCGAATTCTTTCAAAAATCACGTAAATCACAATTCTCTATATCAAATCCTACGGAAAAGTAATTAAAGAAATGTTTTTCTTTCAAGAAAATGGTTCAAAGAGTTTTTGAGATGAGTTGTTCACTTTTAGTGCTGTTTGATAAAATTGACTGTACTAAAATTAAATGTGAATATTTTAGTTAAAAATTGTTTGATAAATAAGAGTTTCAATTAAAATTAATTGATATTCAAAAAGTTAAATCTATTTTTATTATATTAAACAGATTAATTTAAAATTTATTTTTCTAAATTTGCACTTTAATTTATAAAAGATATGGTGGTGTCTACGCTGTAATTGTAATAGTGGCCAAAAGAATGGTGATTGTTTGTGGTATTGAGGGGGTGAATGAGGAATAGAAGTAGGTGAAGTGGCGGTGGCGTTATGTTGAAGTAGTAGAGGGATGGTAGCTGTAATAGTTGAGGGTTGGGTTTGTGTTTTGTATATTGGTAATGGCGCAACGGTAATAGTGTGGTTTTGAATGGACGGGAGGGTGTGGAATGGAGAGAAAGTGGTTGTGGTATTAGTAAGGTTAGGAATGGTGGGCGATTGTGGTGGTATTGATAGTGACAACAACAGTAAATAATGGCGGTTTTAATAATGGTGGAGGGTGATGGTGTGGTGGACTTGTAGAGTAAGGTGGTGTGGTATTGGTAGTCGAAGTAGTGTGTGTGTTTGTGTTATTGGAGGATGTGGTGGTCTGCAACTGTAGTGGTGAAGGATGGATGGTGCTCATTATATAGTGACAGTGATGACAAAAGTGGATTGAGGGTGATAGTGGACGGTGGAGGTAGGCCTAAGGGTGCAATACGGGTCGGGTTGGGTCCGGTCTGCGTTATACCCAGAACGATCTGACCATATCACGGTTCTAAATTTTGGACCCCAGAACGGCCCAAGAACCGACCCGACCGAACCGCTCGGTTCCGGTTCGGTTCGGTCTTACTTCGATTATCGGTTGGGTCGGGTCGGATCGGGTTTGGGTCCTTCGGATTTTTTAAATTTTTTTCACTATTCTATATTAAATAGGCCAAATAATCAAGTGTGGTAGAGTGTAATTGTAAGCCCAATATTAGCGGTTCTAGGCTTCGGTCTCGGATCGATTTCGATCAGAATTTCGGTTCTAGGCTTCAGTTCTTGGGGCGGTTCCGAATGGGTCGGTTCTCTGGGTAAAAAATCTTAGGACCCGAAACGGGACCCGAACCGCTCGGGTATGATTTTCAGCCGACACACGACCCATGTGTATGAAAAACCCGACGCAAAAATACCGACCCAATGAGGTCTGGTCGGCGAGTTCTCGGGTCTGGTGGGACTTTTTGCACCCCTAGGTAGGCTCATAGAGGTCATACTGAGTACTTTAAAATTAAAATCAAATAAGTAACAATGTAATACTATGAAAAAAATTTTTGTAACTTTTAAATATCTTGTAAGTAATATAAAATAGTTTTCAAACGAGTGTAATTTATTTTTACTTAATGCTTTTAGCATTAAATACGTAGTTTGATATCAGAAACCCGTAGTTGCTTACTTTCAAACATAAATGATAAAAATGTAATAATGAATGGTTAGCTTCATCTGGGCAAAGGGAGACCAGAATATTAGTTTTAGTGGGTCAAAATCATAAATTAATGTAATTAATAGAATAATGTATAATTTTTTTTTTAATAAGGTCAAGTAGTCTTATTTTTTTCATTAGGGTGATAGTATAATTTTTTTTGTGTGAACTTATATGTAATTGTTTTTGGCCAATTAACCTAACTTGCCCTCACTTCCCAATGCCCTCCTGGCTAGACATGCAACTGGGGTTGACCAATTCCCGAGTTCAGCATGAAAAGTGTAAAAGAGGTTTGAACAATATAACTTAGAACAAAAACTTGGACTTGCAGCAAAAATTTAGTTCCAAATTAAAATGTTTAGCTTCAATAGAGTTAGTTGGACAATGTGAGCAATCCGAGGTGAATCTTAATATTTATATGTATAATTATATATGGCAATAAACAAGAAAAGTGCTTTTTACACTTTTTTTTTGGATTTCTGTATCCAAAATAAGAGTGCAAAAATCAATATCCAATAATGGTATTGATTTTCTGTATTCCTACTTTGGTAGTGTGGCAAAAATAAAAAAAAGAGTGCAAAAATCCATTTTATCTAAACATTATATATATATATATATATATATAGATATAATATAATTATTTCAAGATTTGTTAAAATAGATGATACCTGTACTGGACTGGCCAGAACTGGGGGAGAATGACAAGAGACTTTTAAACATTACCAAACGGAGCCTCAATTGAGTCCCCCCTTTTATTGGTTCAAATGGACTCACAATGAAATAATGCGTGGTTCCATTTTAAAGGAATGAGTCTAGTGTATTTTGGCCCAACGAGGGGGATTGTAATATACTAATTTAATATGTCAAGTGAACACAATTGCATTAAGGGGTGTTTGGATATAGCTGAACTTGTTTTATATTGTAAAGTTGAAGTTAAAAATTTTTAAAATTGAATTTTTTAAAGAATTATTTTTTTCCCCCAATTTTGTAGGCTATTTTTGTCTATAAACAAAAAAAAAATTATGTCAAATACTTTGACACACTTTTAAGACCAAAAACCTAAATCTAAAGTGTGCGCTTATTTATAATATAAAACACAACTTATTTTGAATCTCAAACTAATTTCACCGGTTGAAATCCGTTTGGTTAATCACACGGCGAAATTTACTTGAGATTATTTTTCTCCCTTAACTATCACTTTATTTTTTTTCTATTTGGCCCCACATAAGGGTATAATTCAATGATAAAAAAATCTTTAAAATTGGACATATTTTTTTTGTGAAATCCACAAAAAAAATAATTACATACCTCATTATCTTTTTCTAATTTATTCTTCATTTTGGAGCAATGTCTATTCGTATATGCATGTAATGTATTTTTTATCTGATTGTTATAGTTTATTTATTTTTTATACTATAAAATTCTAACGAGTACGCTAGAGAATTGATTTTTTTAATTTTTTGCATAAGTCCATGCGGGGGCATGATAATTACTCGTAAGATCTAAGTGCACTTTTGCAGCCCTGATCAGCGTGAAATTTTAAACTTAGCAGGGCTAAACTCGAATTAAAAAAGTGTAGAAAACCTAATAGCTCCTTCATCTAGGGTTTTGAGGCCTTCTCTCTGGCCTCCGCAGCAGTTACACGCCACAGCTCCGACTGAAACCCTAGCCATGGTGAGCCACTGGGAATCTTCTCCACTATTTTACAATTCATCACTCTCTCTGGCCTCTAGAAATACATTTTCAATTTGACAGTAGTGGGTGTGGGGGGTGCGTGGGGGGTCGGGTTTTTGGTGTTTACAGTCGCCTGGTAGCGATGAAGAATCCAGCACATTCTTCGTGTGGCAGAAGGGCACGAACGTCGATGGGAAGCAAAATCATGTTGCGCTGACCTCTACAAGGTATCGGCCGTCGTTTCGCCAACTCGTCTGCAAGAAGAGGCCGATGTCGACATGGACAAGAGGTTCTGTACAATTCCTTCACTCTCCGATTGCTTTATTAAAGCCATATTTTTTCACTCCTTTGTATTCGGTAATTTGATTTCTGGTATTTGATCTTGTTTGTCTGTTGAGTTTGTCTGGGATTACCATGGTTATTATTGGAACTGATTGTTTTGTATGTGCGGCATTTGCTATTAGTCGTGAAGCATCTTTCCCTTTGGTTGGTTCTGCTTTTGATGATTTTGTTAAGAGAGTTTTTAGAAAAAAGCTTCCATGAACACTTCGATTGAACTACTACTAAATTTGAGTAAACTTGACACGTCAAGTTTGAGTGAGCTATGGTTGAACTGGAGTGGAATGTTTTGCGTAAAAAGTTCCAAGTATCAGTTTTGATTGGATATTAATTTGAGTACAAGATTCAAATCTCCCCGATTTGAGTAAATATTATAGCAAAACTCAATCTGATGTGTTAGTTTGATAAGGTGTTGAGGGTTACTGAAATTTGAGTATGAGTAAAGATTTGATCAAGGGATGGGAGATGACCTTTATACATGCTTTCTTCAACATGAAAAATTATTTGGAAATATGGGGCCTTACACCCAATGTGTATTTTGAAAAAATGCAATACCATATTCACGGACTAGCCAGGAGTAGATCCTGAATCCTGATGCAAATAGCATTTTGAAACTTTAAAGTGGCTCATAACTTACTTGTAAAGTTGCAATTACAATCATTGGGTTCTTGAATGGAAAATTTATTCATGTTGTTTTTCTGGTGTCAA
>VIGQ01001942.1:5000-22500 GCA_009663005.1 Actinidia chinensis | reverse complement strand
GAGTGCAGAAAGTGTTGATTTCTGCACTCCTATTTGGAAGTGTAGAAATTGCAAATGGAGGGCAAAATTAATTACCAATTATATATATAAAAAAATAAACGGGGTGGGTCGGGGTGGGGTATGGGATTTTGAATCCCAACCCGTCACGGGTTTAGGACGGGGTGGCGCAGGTGTTTTTCCTAATGCGGGGCGGGGTTGGGATTGGAAAAACCGTCCCGAACCCACCCCGTTGCCATTCCTACCCACTTCCTCAGTCTGAGTGCAAAGCCCTTAAACTTGGGCTATTGAACATTAAGATAATGAGTTCAGATCTAAGGACAGTCCTTCATTTTCGCAAATTATTGGAAGGACCAATCTTTCTTTGTTCATTTACAAATCAAAATCCAATGGAACAGTAAGGTGAAAAAAGGAAACAAAAGAGAAAGACTTATTAGATCCATTCAAAAGAAATTCTAATCAAACACCTCTATGTCTCTTGAAATTTCTCGTCTTTATTTTCTTATTATCAGTGGTTAATAACAAGGGTTACTTGGAAAGAGTTTTCAACACCAGGACCAGAGGCCCAGGCACTGAAAAGGACAATCAGATAAACGTAAGATAAAGGGGACCAACTGATAAATAGCACATCACCCCCAATTTCTATGTATACGAGTCGTTAATAACTAATTTAATAGAACCCTCAAACAATGCATTCATTACATTACACGCACCGCCGCGAAGCGCCACAACTACTGCCGGAAAAAAGTCAGACTCCGGCTACCACTCTTCCTCGGCGTCGACGACATGAGAGAGACGAGGAGATCGAGAAAGCGCGAATGATGAACTTGTGTGTGCTCTTAGGGTTCAGCGCGAGAGCAAGTGAGAAGCTCGTGCAAGTGGGGCCAGTCAGCTACGACGTCGACCAGCTCGCGCCGCCTCCACCATCTCTGCATCGACCGCCGGAAGTAAGCAACGGATCGGAAGAGTACGTCGGATCGCGAACGCGCCTCCGACCACAGCTCCGGAATCCGCCGCGTAGTGCGGCGACGCGAGGAAGAGAAGGGGAGGGCGGCGGCGAGACGAGTCCACGATGGAGTTGGGACCGGACCGGGGAGGAGAAGAAGGATCGGCGGAGCGAAGACTGCCTGCGAGGCGTCGGGGGCGGCGAGGGTCGTCGGAGGTGGTGGAGAGAGAGGGAGATTGGAATTGTCGAGGTAAGGTCCGTAGAGGGAGTTGAAATTATTCACGAGGATCGAGGCGGGGTTCGGAGATTGACGGCGGTATCGTCTTCGGCCGTTCCTGTGAAGACACAAGTTAAGATTTTTCCCAAGTGTGCCCCGCATTTGTTCTCATCTCCTTGTAAGTTGTAACAAACTCTGCTGTAGAGCGAGAGAGAGAAAAATTGTTGGGAAGGGCAGGGGCAAGCCAAAGAGAGGTCAATGGGGTTTCCAAGAAAACAAGACTACATTTAGGTGAGCTTTATTGACCCAATGCTAGGCTACACAAAAAACGTAATTACACAAAAAATAATATTTTGATGCTTTTAGGTAAAATATACAATGGTGCTTAATATAGAGTGATTAGTTTAAAAAATTAGGTTTTTTTTTTTTGGATTCGTGTTTTTTTTTATGTTGTGGTAAAAGTGATATATGTTATTAATGATGATGTAGAACATTTAAAACACCAATAATTCTCAATATACATGATAGTGGAATCAGAAATTTAGATACAATGCACTTAATCAATCTCAATTATTTCATAGAGTATATGCAGGGGCGGAGCTAGAATGAGTGTTTCGTGGGGTCAAAATAGCTAAAATTTATGTTTAGTAGGGTCAAATATAGAAATTTAAAAGTTGCGGGCAAATTACAATTTTTTATTGAAATCAAAATTGTATTTATGATAAATATTATTAAAAAAATATATTAAATTATTTTTTTTAGTGGCGGATTTATTAACCCAACTTGCATCTGGTGGCTCGCCATTGAGTATATGGGCTCCAACTTATACTAAGTAAAGTCTATAACAAACTCATATTAAAAGAGTTTGATGTTATAAAAAAAATTGCATCAACAATACCCAAAAAAAACAATAATAGCAAGAACGATTAGTAAATTTAGTCAGTTCAAAACTCTACGTTGGCAACAATTTTACCATCCAATCGGTTGGACCTTGATAATTGAATGTGTTGAGAGGAGTCAGATTCAATTTTCAATAACGTAATATTAGAGTGATGTTGATGTTATGATATATTAAATAATAAAGAAAGAAGAAATTCTAGCGAGGAAAGGGTAATGCTATGGGTACAATTATAGTGCACTAAATACACACTGATGAGGTGTTGCCATTTGGATTGGCTGGGTGTAGAATCACCAGTCTTTTCACCCAACACCCAGCCAATCAAATAAATACCTCATTAGATGTGCATTTGAGGTGGTCAAGTTGTACTCATAGCATTTTCCCGACTTGTAAATATTATTACTTAGTTTTTGTAATAAATAAATCAACAACTTCCTAGCCATTTAATGAATGTGTAATAATTATCGTCGTCGTGGCAATATGATAGCATGCAGTTTAGTACTTTGGATTCAAACCGTGACTACACAGACGTAAAGGTCTGTCAAAAAGTACTGTCCACGCTTTTCAATTATTGTCAATCCCACAAAAATCTAGCGGCTCCATTTTCAGTTACATTAACTCAACTTCCCATAGGTATTGCAGCACTCGATACTACCCTCTGTTTTTTTTGACTTTATCCGGTTCATAAAATCTAACTCTCACTTTGCCACCCCTTTAATTTTCCGAGTTTTACTTCCCTCTTTAATTGTGTTTGTTGACCCATTGCATTATAATTCAAATTGTCAATGTTAGCCCTTTATTTATCTTTATATTTAATGAAAAGTCAGATTGCCTTTTATCATTAGACCACCTGATACGGATAGACGTAAAAATTTGAATCACAAGAAGGCAGTTTATATACAAAAGTATAAATTCGTAATTACGCATATAAAATATAATTTACTCTAAATTTCACTTTGGCGTGACGAGCTTATACAATAGATGTTAATCATAGCCGAAAACTATTTAAAATCAGGATATTTTGCATACTTTAAGGTAGCCACAACTTTCTACGGTCTTAGAATTTGGACATAGAGAAGTTCTCAAAATTTAATATAAATGGTTTAAATTAACTTATTTATGAGGGATTCACACGCTCTGAATAATTTATTTTAAATTATAAAAAAAAATTTTGGCCCAAATTTTGGTATAATGGGTTTCACTTAGGATAGATGTCACCCCTTGCTACCTCACTGGTTCCATCACTGGCGCCTGAACTTTTTCATTCACTTATGCCTTGTTTGGGGATTTTTTTTTGTATTTTTGGCAATTTTAGCCAAGCCTTTTTTTTTTTAAAAAGAATATTTGGGATAAGTTTGTTATCGTTAAGTTGGATTTTTTTTTGGTAAGTTTTATTTGGTGTGTTTGAGGTAAGTTTGCCAACAACCAACTAATTTTTTTAGATACCCAAACGACACTTTATTTTTTTGTTCCACTTTATCTAAAAATATCAAAAATAAAAAATTTAATTTTTTTAACTACCCCAAAGGCCCCTAAACGAAAAATAAATGAACAAAAGAGAGAGAGAATACTTGATCCTAAATAGTGTAAAGTTCTAATAAAAGTATAAGGGTGCAAGGTGTTGTAACTTACCCCTAATAATACAATACAAAATTTTTCACATGATCAAGGGGCCCCTCAATTTCTTTTTTTTTTTTTTTATTGGGGGAAGTGAAGTAACGGACGGACATGATCGTCTGATTCAGATTCTGTTCATCAGAGATCTGTCTTTTAGAGTGGGTCCTACTGCTTTCATGCTTATATGTTATCAGAGGATAATGATTCCATGGAAAGGGGTACTTCTGTGAATTTTCGCTAAAGAAGAAATATGAAAATGAATGATTTTATTCCAAAACATACATGTCCTTGACATATGAAATAATTGGTCTTCTTGCATTTCCTCGGCAACTGCAATCAGAATGAACAGATTCACATGTTCTATTTTTCTAGAAATGATAGTAGAAATTTAAGATTTCGATTTATTTTTGTCACATTTTATTTTGAGTTGATTAGGAAATAACAAATTTGGTATAAATTAGTAAACTGCAATTGGATAGAGATTAACCACTTGGTTTGGTTTGAATGTCAAAGATATTGTGTTTCAACACGCACGTCTCAAGTTCGAACCTTCTTAATGGAATCTATCCGGACATCAATACACTGGTGAACGTGTCTTCCAAACTTGAGACAAACACTAGTACCAGTGTTAGGAGTGTGAATATCGTGACACTGCTGATGTTTAAGTCCGTAATTTAACACTAGATTAGATTGAATGAACGGCTATGTAGCACCCATGAATGGGTGACTCTTGGAACCAAACTCTCTCGGTCAGCCCTAGGCTGTGCTCTTTTGCAATTGGATAGGATTTTTACTAGATTTCGATTTTACTTTTGGTAAAATATCAAAATCCCATACAAATAGCCCTCAAAAGTGGACAAAAAAAATAATATTACAATTGGTTTTAATTTATTTGTTTATATTTCAGAATTCAACTTTTAGAAGTCGAGAATCGCACAATTTAAAGTCATATTTTTTAAAATTATCATTCAACAACTTAAAATTACTTAAAATGTAAAAAAATTGATGCGTCACATATATTCAAAAGTAAAGAGTAGTCTATACATTTTGGTAGTTGTCTTTTTTAAAATGGACAAATATTTTGGATTATCCAAAAAAAAAGTGGAAAAAATTTGAGATAAATGAGGTACGTAATTCACATTTTCTAATAAAACTTTTTTTTTTGAAAAGATAGAGAGAAGATGCATCCCAATGAATCTGTTATAATAAGTTTCAGACACTATAACTAGCTATAGTCTAATATTGAATTTGCTTGAATGAAAATAGTACATCAACAAAAATTTTATATAAAAATCTATTCAGAATAATGTGACACTAATATTTTTGAAATTACGAACGCAAGTGACAGGTATTTTATTCAAAAATAGGATCACAAAATAGGAGTTTTCTTATAATACAAATATATGTCATCATTTATGAAAAATATACTTATTTAGCTCAACTATATATCATTAATTTCACTAGAAATCAAAACATGATTGCTATATTTTCAAGCTACCATCAACGTCTTTTTGTATTGCTTGTACCAGTTTTCTTGTTTTCTCTTCATTTCTTCAATGCCAAGTAGCAAAAACCAAACATGCAAGCAATTTCCCATGGCTTTCTTGATTGGTATATTTGGGAAAGTTTTGGGTGTACACTAAATTGAAAGAAAGATAAGGGTCTTTTTATTCACTTTCTTAAGGCAAAAATAAAAGGATGGCCAACAAACATGTTGAGGATCCTAACAATCTCACCTATCAAACTACCACATTGTTTTGCTTTTATGTCTAATTATTTTCTCCAAAACTACATTAGCATATTTCAATATTTTAGGTATTTTATGTATTTATGACGAGTTGAACGAGCCAAACCATAAATTATTCAAACTTGAATTGAAAATTTAACAAATTCTAAAAATATGTTTAACCTTAGTTTACTTATCAGATGAAACATTAACAGTGAAGTTTTTTAATGAGTTGATCACGAGCGCGCTTGGTAACTTGAATTTTTTAAGAATTATAATTTATCGAGTTCAGTGTTTAAACTGGTTTAAAAATATATCCGAACTTATTTATTTATCAAATAAACTGATCTTAAATGAGTTTTTAAGGAAATGAGCTTGAACAATTTTGTTTGTTCATTACCCCTGCCTCAAGGTACAACCGATAATGACGTGGTCCAAACAATGAATTTGATTGATTGTTCTATCAGTTTAAATTCGTTCGACAATCGCATAAATGTACAACCCATATTCCTGAAAAGGAGTGGCAACATTGAGTTGACATTTTGCATTTTAATGCAGCAAACTAGCACAAAAAACCTATATATATATATATGCTTCATTGGTTAGTACTTTTGGGATGAGAGTAAATTGAATGCATATAATAGTGATAATTGACAAGCGGTTCTCAATGACTGGACGCTATTCAGCCGTACTTGCAAGGCATTAACAATGAGAAGGATCGCCCGAAATTATTTCGGGATGGTTCTTCTATTGTCAAGTTAGTGACCGTAAAGATAAGAGAAAAGAATCAATGATAAGGGGGGTCTTGGCTAATGATCTTATAGAAGAAAGTCAGAAGAGAGATAAAAAGAGAGTCAAGTCTTGCTTACTTATGAGAGAGGGTTTATTCTTTTTTTATGGTGCAGCTCTGCAGTGTGAGGACAGTGTAGGCACTGACCCAATCCTGCTCCTAGACGTATTGGTAAGCTAGCCCATTATAAGTATCGGTGTTTAAGTCCAAGCGTGCAGGTGGCAGAGATAATTTTTGTAACGTACGTTATCCTTAACCTTTGAAAGATCGGCTTCGAAAACTCTGCCAGATAAGCTATACACCGAGTCATCTCGTGAAAATTGCCGACCGACCTTGTTATGAAGCGACAGTTCACGTGCGACACCGTCCAAGCCATGATATTTTATCCTCTCCGATACTAAAATTAAGAGTGCAAAAATGTTATTTTGAAAATTGGGGTTAATTTTTGTAATATATTTGTATACAAAATTTGAAAAAAATTGAGCTTATCTTTTTTTATATTGTTCCTGGAACAACCAAATTTTCCTAAGGAAAAAACCGTTAAAAACTGTGTTTAAGGATTTATAATATGTGTTTTTTATCGATAAATTTTGTGGAAAAACTGACTTTGTTGGAAAATTGAAAATGTTAAGTCTCACTTTTTTACTTTAACCAAATGCAAAAGAATAAATCCTAAATTTGGTTTTTTTGATAACTTGGTATCCAGCCTCAAATGATTGACTAATTTCGGTGGGCTGACTTTCGGGAGAATTGCTAGCAAATATGATTTTGAAAACTACACGACAAGTATTGTCCAAAGGACTACAATAAATCAACTACTCTAAAGTACTATACTTTCATGAAGCAATTTATTAAATCAAACACTTGGTGTCCGTAAGCTTGCCAACCAAGTCTTCTCTATCTTAAATCATCGTGCCTTCCATTAACAAACAACTAATTATATCAAACACAATAGAAGCACTGAGATATATGTGAAAAAGTTAAAGTAAGAAAAACACTATTGGATCACAAGAGAGAATGCATTAATAACAATTGTGGATTCAGAAATTTCTTACAATCTTATAGTGAATTGCGCATCCACGGATGCAGTTTTTTGTTGAATTCCTCGCAAAGGTGCAATCTTTTCACTCGATCGCTCAAACAATCTAAATCAACGCCAAGTCTTCAGATCAAGCGTTCGAAATCACATCAATGACCTAATGTTCCTAAATTGAAGATTTATTTTATCCTGACAATTAAAAAACAAAATCAAAGGATCTCCATCCTCTAGATTATATCTGGAGGCGCATCATAAATGATAGGCTATTTTCTATTTATATGATTAAATACACTGTAGCCCCTCCAAATTTCCTTGTGCCCCTAAACTTTAGATCTTTACATATTCAGCCTTAGAACTTCTTGAAACTTTCGAAATCTTGCATATTAGACTCTAAAACTTCTTGAAACAACTTACCATGAAGGTGGATTCACAAACACGATAGAAACAAACTCTTTAAAAACTTGGGGGAAAATAAAAAAATACACGAACAACTTTTGTCCCATAAATTGGCAAACCCTACGGAGAAATTTTAGTCCCATAGATTTGACCTGTGACATTGAAACACTGCCCTTAGTCGTACTCGTAGTTAAACCTCCACTCGACTATCCTTGAGGTTAATAATACTAGTTGTTGAAAATATACGGAGTAATAAATAATAAAGTTCTCTCTCTAACAACTTAGGTTATTAGATAAATTGATGTTAACATTTTGCGTAAATAGATTACTTTGGTTAGCTGTCTTCCGATGCTTCACATACAATTGGAATTTTCCGTATGAATGGAGTTGGGCATTGATAGGTCTCTCATTTGTAAGGTTAATTAGAAGAATTCATTTTGAAAATAATTTTGCTACTATTTTTCATTGTTTTAGGGAAAATTGATTATTTCCCTTCTTTCTCTTATAAAAGAGAGTCAGGACTTTTGTAAGAATATAGATTACCATAGTTTTCATAGTTTTGATTTTATAATTTTGAGAGAGAGACAGACATAGGTTTAGTTTACTCATTGGCTTACCTCGGTGGTTTCCGATGTACTCGGTTAGCCTTCTATCTATGGAAAGATTATTTAAAATTTTATATTTACTGTAATTTTTTCCCAAACATACAATCCTTTCGAAACAACATTCAACACTACTACTCTTCATAGTTTACACATAAAAAGGTGTCAGTTACACTACTACTCCCAGTAATACATTATACTCTAAAATCCATATTTTATGAGAAGAATGTCCCTAGAGTGTATCTGAAAATATGTACCTATCTTTTGTCATTTTTATCCTTCTATGCTACATTGATCATATCATCCCTTACATAACTTATGTGATTGGTGAATACAATGTAACAAATCAGCATGACATATATGTCCAATATGTACGGACTTGTTGTGTCTATTAACGCCAGATGAGGACGTGCTTAGGTAGCCTGTTATTTCAAGTACAACATGTACTGTGATCTTGTAAATTATTCAGCATTAGGTGTGTTCTTAATATAGATGTTCAAAGCACGTGCTCATAGGTCATGATAGAGAGACTTGTTTCTAAAAAATATGGGTACACTCTTAGTAGAGTTGTGAGCTCATCCTCGTGAATCTAGATCGATGAGCCAATCGGTTCATCGTGTATGACTCGTGGCAATCGACCAGCACACTTATGTCAAGTTGATCCATAATATCAATAGTCACCTGATCTTGAATATTGTGTCAGGATAGCAGGTATATTTTTAAATAACGGCTTATTTTTTTAGGACAAACGTGCATCAATCATTTGATTACTCCGTCGCTGAGACGAGTCCATGATAGGCCCACATCGCGTTAATTTATTCTCAAATACTGTGTACTCATTCTGAATCTAAATCAATGGAACAAACCGTTCATCTTGATGATTTCGTGCAATCATCCATACAAAGTTAAGTTGAACAAATATCGGTAGTGCATGTATAAATTTTCAAAATAAATCGACTATGTTTTAAAGACAAACTGCGTCAAATCAATACTGACTAGTGACTATCTTGATCGTTGAAATTCTTTTTTTTGTTATTTTTTGGTAGAACCTTAAATATTTAGTTTTAGGATTATAATTAAAAAAAGTTTTGTACTAGCTAGGCCACTTGGTATTTCCACACGGGATCTTAACAAGACAAACAATGTTAGAAGATGCTGTAAGAGATTTTTTGCTTTGGATATGCTTACTAGCCAACCAAGCATGTAGCCTCTCTCTCTCTCTCTCTCTCTCTCTCCTCTCTCATACTAAATAATAACTGTCAGTGTCAGACCCCGGTGTTTTTGAAAAGGCTAATTAGAGTCGAGATGCAATGTCTGGTGAATTGGTGGGTTCATCTCATAATGGACTTAATCAGGGTGATTCTTCGACTAGCTCACAGTTTAAAAAAAATCGTTTTAGAGTAATAATATTTTTAAGTTTTTTTAAAATTATATAGATTTCGTATTTTCTAATTACTTGGCACATCCTATCAATGGAAAAACGCAGATGCATTAGGATTTATTCCAATCCAAAATCCAATCCTACGTATAACCTTCTACTATTTTAAGAGTTAACTTTATAGAGAGAGGGTGAGTTTGTAAATACAAACAATTATGAGGGTAGATGCGTAATTAGGATGGAGGCAGGTATCAAGGTTGGTTGCAAAATCTACCCAGTTTTCATCCTATCATCTCTTAGGATAATATTTGATAAACTTGCCCCCATATGATTGGCTAGGCTCGAGTTCTATCGAGTATGGAAAAAATCATTAGGCTGAAGGCAAATCTACCTAAGCTTTCGATGATCTGAGTTAAGATTTCTAAGAACTTGGAGGGGCTAAAGTAAAACTATAAGATATTGTGGAGGCCAAAATTCGTACTTAATATATAATACCAAAACTTATGTAGCATTAATGAGAATTTATTGAAATTTTAAGGGGGTCACCGTATTTTTTTCAACCATGTTTTGATTTTCCCTCTCATGTGACTTTGGTCCCCACATCCAGAAAAATAAAATGGGCCAATGTACAGGCCGGCCCACCTGTGATAATCTCTTTGAAAGACTGGCCCACTGTATGCCGTGGGCGAACTCAATCTGTGGTCATGGCCCAAAAATACCATAAATTACATCCCCAAGTCTTCGAGAGTTTCGTAAACATAAACGACTTCGAGAGTTTTTGCTTGCGATTATTAGCAGTAATTTTTTCTATTCTATCTTAAAAGTTGTGTCAAATATTTATCAGAGTATCTTTACTTTCAGGCCAAAAACACCTTAAAACTTGATGAATTAATTTGGAACTCGTTTGTTGAAGCGTTTGCCTTTTCTTTTTCTTTTTCTTTTTTTGTCTTGATATTACGCAAGAATTTTACTACAATTCTACTTGTAGCCCAAAAACTAATAAATAAGCTAAATTGATACTTTTCAAGTTTATTTTTGAATAATCAATTTTTATCGTAAGTTCAATTACTACAAGCCTATAAAGATATTTTTACAAGTTTCATAAGCGATGAGTAGTTCTAACTACACTTTATAATTGTCAAATGAATTAACTCTAATCATATGAAGTAGTGGCGGATCACCTTGCCCAGTGGAGTCAGCTGCTCCCCTCAAGTTTGAATTTTTTTTTTTTGAATATAGTTTTTAGAAATTATTTTCAATTTGCCTCCTCTTCCAATTTTTTTCAACGATTACCCCTTCCTGAATAAAACTCCTGACTTTGCCACTGCATGAGCTGTGATCTCCATAGAAAATCCATTAGAATTCGTAAGGAAAATGCAATACCAACGCAGTATACGTCTACGCATTTGTTTTACGTACGGATGTGGCTCGCTAACATGTCATAGACGTCATCAATTGGGTCCCCCCCTTGAAAACCCAAAAATGCAAAAATTTCTACTCTTCAAATCTACCACTGCGGTGCTCCTCTCTCATTAACATTCACGCTGCATTAATTAAGGGTGATCTTAAACCTTCACAGCTGTTGCCCGATAACAACTAACGGCAAGTTGGTCAAAATCAGTATAAAGGGTGGGTCGACCAACTTGGTTAGTTGTCATGGCAACAACTGTGAAGGTTTAAGACACCCTTGATCAATAGCAGCGTGAATGTTGAATGAGAGAGAGCACCGTAGTGGTAGATTTTCGACCCACCCTTTATGGACCAAGTGATTCGACCACCCTTGCGATTTCAACCCTGGTCTCAACTAAGGGCATCAATTCATAACTATAGTGAGTATGTTTGTGTGTTTGTATAGCACTGCTCAATTCATAATTATTGTGGCACTTTGCACGCTATGAATTTGACGGTGTTTGGCAACCTTAAAAAAGGCGAAGGCGAAGAACTTTTTGTAGAGGGGATGAAGACAAAAAGGTCAAAAAAAAAAAAAAAGTGGAATAAAATAATGCAAGTTCCAAAGGACTCCTAAAGGGAATATGTGCTCTTTACCCAACTTGATAGGTGGTCCACCTTCAACAGAACTTAAAAGCGGAGGAAAATAGGCGTTAGTCCGAATGGGTAGACCAAAACAATAAATTAATTTTAATTTTAATTTTTAAATTATTATAATTTTATTTATTTAGTATTTTAAATTATTAATAAATGTGTGATATTCCGAAGTTATTAAATGTCATGTGCAGGACTCATATTTTATCATGGAGTCCCTCAACACATCATAGACCGAATTAATAGTTTAGAGCAAGGTTTTAAAACCTAGACCAGTAATCGAACGAAAAAAGGCCGAATCACGGGTCACCGGTTCCAACCGTCGGGTCACCGTATGAACCCGGTGATGTCATAATTATGTCATTGAATTATTTATTAAAGGTAAGTAATTTTTGTTAAATTTTCTAGACTTAAATTTTTATATTTAAAATCTAACATTTTAAAATTAAATATAAATTTTTTTTTTAAATAAAAACTGTGAACCGGTGGGTCAATGATCAGTTCAATCGCCGGGTTAACTGAGTGACTGGATTTTGACCAAACGAATTTTAACGGGATGACGACCATTTCATCCGATCGGTCGACGGTTCGACCGGTTGAACAAGCCGGTCCAATCGGGTTTTAAAACATTGTTAGCGACTAAACAAACAAAATTATAATAATTTTAGGGGGTAAAAATAAAATTAATTCATATTTTCTGTCACCATTCTAACACTATATGGACCAAAGGGAGACATTAAAAATTGATCGAAAGTTTGAGGAGAAGACTTTTCAAATTGAAAGTGAAAAGTGCAAAGTAAGACAATGTGGTAAAAATGCAGGTGTGCAAAGTGACATTTACAAAAAAAAATATATAATGAATCAAGGCATTTGTTTTAAGATTTGTTGTTAGCGATGTGATTAGATCATTTTTTTGCAATATAGCAAGTATAATTTTAAGAATGTATCTTTTTTTTCACGAATGATTTTCTTGGTGTTTTACACTAAAATTCAAATATTAAACTTTAATGAATTCTCTTCATACTTGTAAAACTTGGATAACAATTGTCAAAAATAAAAAGAGGTATAGAGACACTTTCTTCAGTCTTTACTGACTTTATTAAAAGCCCCACTCCAATTATCTCCAATTATAGTTTCTTTGTATCAACCACAAGGACAAGTCACTACCAGGAGGGTAGATAAAGCCAATTCAAGACCCCACGTTTTTCATTACAAGAACAAAGAAAACAAAGCTGATGGACTCCACACTAACTACTGTCCATCACAATCGTTCCAATACAAAGAATATGAAACACAACCACAAAGAAGAAGATGAGCAAAGGAAAGTGAATTTGAATTTGATACCCATTACTACAATATGCCACGAGGCTGGTTTCAAGATCCGTTTTTTAAAGTAACAAGCAAACCAAACATCCCACAGAAAATTATAGGAGAAAGGATATGTTATGCAGTGTAGAAACTGTTGTTCACTAAGTTACGTCATTTGCAAATTTTTTATAAGGGTATTTTAGTAATTTTTTAAATACATATAATCCTAGCTACATATTGTAAGCATATGGTATTCATCATCCATATAGTGAAATAATAGTAGCAGCCGCAAATTACTAACAGCATTTGTCCTCATCTTTGCAACTCTATTGACAATGAACTTAATTCATTGTTGGGGATTCCATTCAACTTTTCTGTAGTGCCGAATCTTGTAAAAGACAATCATGTAAACCTTTTCGAGCTTTTCTATTTTTTATTTTGAAGTTTTTTGGTCTGTAAACTTTTCAAGCTAGTCTACAAATTGAAAAAGGTATATACCTCTTTATCGATGCAATGCACAAGCATATGGGCCTTCGACCAGGCAATTGACTCGAATAAGGGCGAATTTCCTTCAGGCAATTCATAACCGGTATAATCCATTGAGTGCAATAAGATAAAAATGTCCACTAATTGTGTGTACTAAAACATGTAAAAGCTCCCGTTTATAGCGGAATGTAGTTTAGTAGGTAAGCAGGTTTATCTCCACTTTTTGTTAGTCTTAGTAAAATGATTTCGAGTAACAGACACTAGATGAAATACGTTCGTTCATTTAAAGATGGCTAATAAATATCCATGGCACAACCATGGATAAGAACTTTAAGTCATCTTTAAATTAGAAGAGGTTAATTCACTTCAAACGTCTTTTACAAGACTGACTTAGAACATTGGGCCGTGGTGGAACTATACCTAGTAACTGAGGCTTTAACACCCGAGCCCAAAAAAAAAAGGTTAACACCTTAATAATATGAACTAAACTAATCTGCACTAATATACTAATTTGTGTGCCTGCTCCCTTCCAAGTCTTCAGAATCGAAACCTCAAAGGTCCGCTAGTGGACAGTGGATGGTCTCCAGGTTAGTCCAATCCCTGGGACTGGGACTACCGTAGTATCAAAAAAAATAAGCCACAATTATTACTGTTATGTTAAGGCTTTATTCCCTTTCGCCCACACAGATTGAAATGAAACAAAAAAAACCTAACAAGTTCAACTAGTTATTTTGGTGTTTGCAAAAAGGATGAAATATGCCCCCTTTAAGCGAGCACATAACGATGGAGAGAACCCACTCTCCGATACAAAAATGTAGTTGCCGGGCCACTAGTAAGCACAGCTTGTTTCTCACGCTCCTGTTTTCACTACTATTCTGTATATTTTTAGAGAAAAAGCAACTAAACCAGAACCAAATTCACGGGACAGCATCCCAGAGGAAGTCCCTGTCAGTGATATAGAGGGCAGTTCACCACAGAATTTTTTATTGTCAATAATGATACTCGAGAAGATCAGGCCGAACTGACATGATGCCCATGAAGAACATTGGTGACATAATCGAAAGACTTGAAACAGAACATAGAACATCATATGAGACAGTACAAAGTATGGGGACCACTAGATAATATCAACAGGTTATAGAACACTTACAGAGGCAAACAAGTTAAAGCAAAATTAGATGGGGCTTGCACAGAAGCGGCAGATGAGAGCTCATGAAACTAACACGTTAAACATTAGCTTTAGTAAGGCAAGATGTAGGAACTAAAGAGAGAGCAATGTTACGGTGACAAGCCAAAACAACAGAACTCTTTTAGTTGAAAACATAAGTAACAAGGAATATACTGGAATATTCAATTTCAATTGAATGGGCATCCAAATCTATAGCATTCTAAACGCTCTCCGACCCATCCTTCATTTCTTCATTTTGGAGGAAAACACCTACAACATATCCTCTAAAACTTTCCCCTAGTTCGATAATGAGTTTGACTTCAAATAATAAGGATGAGGAGACCATAATGATTATCCTCTATATGAGAGGATGAAAATTAAATGAATCCAATATTGAATATTTTTAGTAAAAAGTTTAAAAGGATAATCAAAATTCTGGAGTGAAGTGATAAATACTCCTAACTGTATTGAGGTTTAGGTAGATGTTGAGTGAATTTTTTGACAAGCAAAGGTAGAAATAGAGGGTTGTGATTGGATTTGACATGAATAGTAAAATACTCTAAAACCACTTTTGACAAATTCCATTTTTTGATCCTCTAAAATAGAGTATTGTGTTGGAGAATGCTCCTAACTTATGAAAAATAGATGTAGCTTCTGTTCAATTCCAAAACAGAACATTCTAATAATGTGCCCATGCTTCAATACCAACCCTTGTCATATCCAAGAAAATTATGCTTCAAAGTTAAAGAAGGCAATTCCAAAGGGTAAAAATATGATTGTAGTATTTTTGCAAAATCTTATATAATATGCAAAAATTATAAGCAACTAATTCAGGCCCTCCAAACAAGTTAAAGGTTTTATACTTGCAAATGAATAATCCATATAACATTTCTACAATGATGCACACGCATCAAGAAATCCATTAGTAAGGTCAGGAAATTTAATGTGGTCATTCTCCTTCGTTTTCTCTTTTTCTTCCTTCTTCCTTTTCCAATAATATATACATCTTAAATTTCATGTATATTAGACATCATCTAAGGCAAATAGTATCAATCATATAAAAAAAAACAGAAACCATAATCCGATTAAACAAGATTCAAGCATGCCAATAAAGAAATAGAACGAGAGACGCAAATATTATAAGAGATTCCCTTAAAGCATGCAGAACAGATTAGGGGTGGTGGGACGCCGACAAACTTTACACAATGATGCATATCAATGAAGAAGCCATTAGTAATCAATTAGTTTCCTTTTTTTTGCTTCTCTTATCATTTCTTCTCTTCTTCCCCTCTTCCTAGAACAATCAAAACATGGTCAAAAAAATAAAAAAAAGTCGAAACAAATTAAACAAGATTCAACAAGCATACCATTAAAAAAGCCAAAATGAGAGGAGCCAAATATATAATATTAACGAAAAGCACATCTCATTGAGCAGTAAAGCGCGTTCAGAACAGATTCCACGACAATTTAACTTTCATTCAACCAGCAGAACTTGAAAGACAAGAGCAGCGTATCAAATTACTGTACAAGAACAAGCCGTCACCGCTCCGACACAACCGTTCACCGTCGCCCCCAAAAAAAAACCCCTTTCTTCTTCTTCTCCATCATCAACAACAAAAATCCGATCCACAAATTCCGCATCCTTTTCGGCATCCGTCAACGACGAGCTCGCGTCCACTATAAAAGCGCCGCCGTAGCCGGCCCAATTATTCCTCCGGTTTCGTCGACGAGGGAATCCGGAACCTCCACATGTCCTAACTCCAATTGCCCACCAGCCAGAATTGAGAATCGTCGTTGCCCTCTGATTCACGATCTTCGTGACCCCCGGGTAGATCTCCGATCGTGCGGGGCCCTGATATCTTCGCCTCCAATGTCGTCGGTGCTGACGACGAATCGGAAGCGATCGGAGGTTTCTTGGACCAAGAGACGTCGGCCGTCGGGAGTGGAAGGGCAGCTCGAGGACCTTGGCGAAGATGTGAGGGAGTCGCCGGAGCTTCTTCTTTCTTCTGCTTCGCCTCCGACAGGCGGAAGCGACGGCGTATCGTCGTCGCACGTGATGTTCCGCTGTCTTGGGGCGGCTGATGACCTTCCATGATCCTCTCTCAGAAGAAAACTCAAAGTCAACTCACTGATTGCCGAACCCTAAATTCGCAGATAAGATCCGAACCTTGATTGATCAATAACTGGTACAGAAGAAAGTTTTGGAAGTTCTCGGCACAAAACCTATCAAAACCTAGCTCTATTAGAAGAAAGACACAGATGCGTGGAAAGCGTATATTGTAAATTTTAGTAAATGTGGGAGTGGAGTGTGGATAGATGTAAATATTTTCTTGGAGTGGGAGAGGTCATGAGAGAGAGTAGCAGAGAGAAGAGCCCAAGGGAGAGGGAATCAGTTGCAGCAGATAAGACGGCCAGTGCTCGCAGTTAAAAAAAGTTGTATTATGTATTATTTTTTTTTTCAGGGGACATAAGGACATTACATAAAAAATAATCGGGTTTGATAATGAAAATAAATAAATTTTATTATAGTTTTAAATTTTAATAAATTAAATGTTATAGTCTAATAATAATTTGGTAACACTTTAAATTAAAGTTAGTTTTTGTTTTACCTAGGATTATGAGAACCTTTACAACGAAGTTGCAGATTTAAGGGTTGGCTATTTCTGATATGAGACACAAAAATAACATGACACAATAACAACACACGTTATTAAACAAAATTAGGTTAAGTGCAGCACGATTACGACCCGAAGATACTTGTTTTGATACGATTATAAATATTTGTTTGCTAGACCCTCTCGTTGTAGCCGTCTTTGCTTTTGCTTTTTTTTTTTTGTTGAAACTTTTTACATGGTTTACTGATTTATTAACTTTTTTGTTTTTTGTCAC
>VIGQ01001941.1:30000-31530 GCA_009663005.1 Actinidia chinensis | reverse complement strand
GGATTAGAAAAGACAACAGCATGTATCAGACTCATTAATCAGAGATGAATCCGGAATTTGAAGATTCTAACATGGGCCCCCAACATAACGAGCTGGCCCCCCAAAATTCTGTCGTGGGTCTCAACAGCATTGATCCGCGACGTCTTGGGGAGCATCACCTGCGTTGTTGCCCAATCGCACACAGGTCCCTCATGGTCCTTAGAAGTGTCCCGCCGAGGTAAACGTGGGTGGGGCCACTCCCATAGCGGAAAATTGAGGGGCCCACAGCTCTCGGGGGTGCCAGCGGCCCGAATCCTGCACCCTGGCCCCGCTTCGGTCGAGAGTTTCCCCCCTATGCAGGTTGCCTTCCCTTTCCGTTTTGCCACCCATCAAGGACGGCGCAGTGGACGGATCTCGGCTGGGGGCGAGTAATGGACGAGATATGATCCTCGGGGAGTGTGGGCGGATCAGTTGTTGGGGCTTGCTTCTGCCCCAGAATCCTCACCTTAGGGCCATGATCTTCCGCGTTTCAACTAAGACCCGGCCGATGAACTAGCGCGGGAGAGTAGGAGTGCGCAACAATCTCCCTCGTTTCTACGATGGCTAACGTCAGAATCAGAGCTCGGGAGATTTATAGGTTCTGGACCGTAAGGAATATGGGAGCTGGAACCAAAGTAAGCCGCAGGAGGGATGGATCCACCTCTTCGCCGTCTTCGACCTCGGTCCTCTTCGTTCAGGGCCTCGTCGCCCCGATCGATGTCCCACTGGCAGAGCTCATTTTCGCTGGAGCTAGAACTTTCAACCTTCGGCCTCTTCTACAGCCTTCGAAAGCGGAGGAGGTCCCTTCAATAAGTCACTGACCTCGTCAGATCGAGAGCTCCTCCTCCTCCTAGAACCATGGTCCTACGGATCTGGAGGGGCGGAAGAACGGGTCGTCCCTGATGATCGGTCGGAGAGGAATGGTGTAACCGAGACAAGGGGATGTAGCCTAGCAAATTGGAGACTTTGTGTAGCGTCCACAATTGTTCACAGCACTTATTCAGCAGAACACCGGTCGCTCCTCCTCCAAATGTCTTTGAACCCTGCAAAGGGCGACGACACAACAGTCCGTTAACCGTAGCAGCATGGTGGAGTTTGACACGTTATATCGCAATGGGAAGCACGCCGATTCTTACCTACAGGGCCGTAACCCCTGTGCCTAGGAACCGAGAGGGGGTGCGAAGGGCGTTTGACAGGTAACTCCCATTGACCCCCGAGACCAAATGAAGTGTTCCAAATACTGATCCTTGTCCAGAGAAGTCGTAACTAACCTCGGTCTGAGGCACTATTGCTTCCTAAGGCGAAGATAGTGGATTGCCGCCTCGATCATTTGGGTCCCTCAGAGTTTTTGGTGTCCTAGACTGGACCACGCAGTACACCTGAAAAAGATCATGGCCGCCTTGTGAACCTAATCCTTCTCTCTCTCTGCATCAAAGCACAACTCAAACCGCCAGCTCACGGTTTCGGACAAAGTTTAATCAGAGACTTGCAATAAAAGGAGCCCGCAGATAG
>VIGQ01001941.1:5000-7500 GCA_009663005.1 Actinidia chinensis | reverse complement strand
CATGAAAATGAATGTTACATTAAAGATTTAAAATTTAAAATTGTACAAGCTATGGTTTGTTAAGAATTATTTTTTGGGTGTGAACTTATTATAATTTTGCTAAAACTTTTGTTTTTACACCTAGTTGACTTAAAACAGATATCACGTATCATTTTTTGTAGTATCAGGATAATACAAAAAATCAATTAATTAGATTAGTGAGAGTTATAGAAATAGGTCCACTGTATAATACTCATCTTATGGTTGGAATTTTTTAGAGAGAGATTTTGAGATTGAGATAAGAAAGTAAAAATCAAAATTTTATTTATATGCTATCAATGACCCAATATATTTTTTTATATTTGAGATAGAAAGAGAGAAGTTTTAGGAAAGAGGTTATTTTTGTCTTTTAAGATGTAGTACGAAGGTATAATATCTTCACATATTATGTAAGGGGAAAATGGGCAGTAGGACAAAGTAAATTGATGGCTTCAGCAATTTCCGTCCATGTCTCCGACGGTCCGCCCCTTAATGAAAGGAGTTTTTCGATGTTAAAAATTGAATCACAAGGGAGTTACAGTGTTATTTCGTCAGTATATTTGGGTAGATACCTCAATGGAGATGACTGTTTACCATTTGTTTTTAATCAGCACGAAATAGCCTTTGGCGAGAACATTAATTTGCTTCCACTTTATTCGAAGATAATAAAAAAATCAGGCATAGACAAATTAGCCAAATTCGCTCATTTTTCACACGCTCTAAGATTATAAATAAGGTAGAACTAGTAAAAAAAAAATAGAGTTTGAAATATTGGAACAAACTAAATAATATAATTTAATTATAACGATAAATCATGTAGTTTTATTTCAATTAATTTAAATTATTCGTTATTTCGTCTGCCTAGGACTAAAAGAACCAACTGATTTTCGTTCAAAATGTAAAAATGCGATTTCGTATAATGCCTACTTCCTTTAAATCCATAATTAATCAATTAATAGATAAATAGAGATTTTAAATTTTATATTTATTTAAATAAATCCAAACTGTATGTCATCTTGGAAGATGAATAGTTCGATTAGGGTATTAAAATGAAGAAAATCCATATACGGCATTGTTTAAAATTTTATTTTTGACAGAAACCAATTAATTTTGTTAACCTTATGTGAATGTAGACTAACGAATAAATTTAAATTTTTATCAAATTTAAAAATTATATGATTTTTAATTATTTTATATGAGTATTGATTTTTTTACTTAATCTCCCTTAGTTTTATCAAAGCCTTATATCATTCAAGAGAGAGACACGCTCGTGAAAGGGGTTCCAATACCCTAGTTTTTATTATAATGGCCTGTAAATTTACATGTTCCCACAGGCATTATGCAATAAAAAAAATACATTTCAGTGTAACTTGTTAGAGTTTTACAATCTAAAATGATAAGATAAAAACGTAAAATCAAAAATACATTAAATGCATATACCATGGCGATTACCAGATTTTAAATACAGGGGCCAAAGTGTAAATTATTTCATAAGTCCTAGTGTAAAAAAAATCTAAAGGGCAGCCCTACTGGCCACCCCCTGCAATACAAACTATAAATGTTATAAAAATAGAGAAAAGTTAAAAAGTAATTAATATTTTGAATAAGTTTACCAGTTTGGGAGAAATGGGAGAAAAAATAGTGTTTTATTTTTTTGTGTGGTGGTTCCATTAAAAAAATAATCCATTGAGTAAAATATATGTTCATTTTTAGGGTTTTTTGATCGTTTAACACAATTTAAATGTGGGTCCCACACCTTGAGAATATGAGTAATATTTTTTTGAGGGTGGGGAAATAGTCAAATGTGAATTCCAGCTATTGGATTTACTCAAATATATTCCCACCGTAGATATGGGAGATGAGTTTTGAGATTCAAAAACTTTATACGCTTATATTATGATAGTTAGAAGATTTAAAACATTTGTTCTTATATTATAGATATTTTTATCACAAAATAAAAAATAAATTAAAAAATATAATAACTTAAAAAAATATTACAGTTTGGGAGAAATGAGAGAGAAAAAATAGTTTTTTGTTATTTTTTTTGTGGTATCCATAGATAAAAATATGTCACTTTAAATTTTTAGCCATTAGATCACAACCTATGGTGGTCTCACCCATTTAAGAGAATTAAATAATCGTTTCTTTTTCTTTTAATGGGTGGGGGGGGGGGGGGGAGAGCGAATGTCTAATGTGAATATATCAGTCATTTTATTAATTCAAATGGTGAAATCACAACCGTGATAGTGGGGTAAGACAATTTTGAATTCACAAACAAATGTGTCTTATATTATAGATATTTTTATCACAAATGAAAAATAAATAAAAAATATAATAATTTAAAAAAATATTACAGTTTTTGGAGAAAATGAGAGAGAAAAAAATAGTTTTTTGTTATTTTTTTTGTGGTATCCAATAGATAAAAAATATGTTCAACTTTAGGAATTTTTTTAGCCATTAGATCACAACCTATGTGGGTCTC
>VIGQ01001940.1:2500-25104 GCA_009663005.1 Actinidia chinensis | reverse complement strand
TTGCCAAAAAAGGAAGAAAGTTTGCCCCAGAACGCTGGAAAGTCATTTAAAAGAAGAAGAAGTGACCAGATCATCAAAGGCCCAATGTTATTAGGGAATCTCACTTATCCAGATGGATTGCCAATATTGTTGGACCTTAAAAAGGAGGGAAAATGAGAGTACGTGTTGACTTTACACGACCTCAACAAGGCTTACCAAAAGATAACTTTTTACGCCCAAAAAATTTGATTTGATTATTGATGCCTACCTCTAAGAGAGCTTTTAGCTTTATGGATAATTCTCAGGGATATCCACTGATTAAGGGCATCTATTGACGGTGGAGAAGGACTTCTTTTGTCAGCGTATTAGAGAGGTTGTATTGTTACGATGGTAATGCTTTTTGGGTTTAAAGGGAACGCTTGGGCGGACATACCAAAGTGGTGTAATAAGAAGTATCAAAAGAAATGATTAGGAAGACAATGGAGGTCTACATAGAGACATGTAATCAAAAGCCTCAGGGCTGTGATCAATCTCTCACCTAGAGAAAATGTTTGGCGTCTTGTTAAAAACATCGAATGATGCTGAACCCTTCAAGTGCATCTAGGCGTATGCTCGGGCAAGTTCTTACGCTTCTTCGTGAACCAAGGCGTGGGCATTGAGCAATCAGACCAGATTTAGCCCTACTCTCCAAAGACTACTTTAAGAAACATAAATGAGGTGCAATAGTGACTGGGCGGAGTTGCCGCCCTTAACAGATTCGTCCTCCAAATCAACTGACAGGTGGTCGTTCTTTAAAAGTTCTGGAGAAAAAATTAACCCATTGATAGATGATCCGAGATTGGCATTCACAGAAGCTAAGGATGATCTGGTCGCCGACCTTTACTCACAATTCCCATCATGGGAGGAATAACCCATTCTATTCTCTCTGTCTAGCCCACAACGTAAGTGCAGAGTATGATCTGAGAAGAGGACAAAGTTCAAAAACCCACTACTATGTCATCAAATTCCTTCAGGGAGCTGAGAGTAGCTACCTAAAGATGAGAAGCTCGCTTATGCCATATAATCGCCGCCAGCAAGGTCTTACTGTTGTGTCATTATCTTTCAAGCTCACCATATACTGTACTGATTGACCACCCTAAATAGATTCTCCAATGACTAACACCTCGGGAAGATTTCTCAAATGGACTATTGAGCTCAGTAAATTTATATCAGCCGATAAGCCAAGGATAGCAGTAAAGGTCAAAACAATAAACCTGATCATAACTGAGTTAAACACAAGACCCTTGATCCAGAAACCCGGAAAGTCTTTTCCCGAGTGGAAACTCTGAGAAACGCAAAGAATATGAAGATGACCTCGCCAAATGGAAACTCTTTTAGATGGGTCCTCCAACCAGAATGACTGTGTCCAGGACTTGTCCTCTAAACTCCTTCTAGTGAGCAAATGGAATACACTATTACGAATAGATTCCAAAGCCACCACCAATGAAGAGGAATGATTTGGAATGATAATAGAGCCAAGGCCGTTTTTTTAAACCGACCTAAGTTGGCCTAGAGTAGGTGAATATTCTTTTTATCATGTTTGTAATAAAAGTTGTGTTCGATTGAATTCATTGCGAAAGATTGATGCAAAAAAGAGGATTAGAGCCATGAAAGTGAGACGGAGTAGTATGTGCAGCATGTCAAAAATCGTAGTAGTTCAGAATAGCAATAGAAGATGCGCCATTGAAAAAGTCTCATGAGTTATAAAAGTTATGTCTACGAGCATTGTGAGATATAGACGTCAAGGAAGCTTCAAAATAGACTAAGAAAAGGAGAAGAAAACAAGGTCAAAAAGCAAAAATTACACTTGGAGTTCGAACTTAAGGCTAAAAACCATATCTTCGTATTTGATCATAACTTTTTATTCTGATGTTCCGATTGACCTATTTGTGAAGATGCAGATAGAAATGAAGCACTCCAAGGCTACAACTTTGTCCTTAATGAGTATTGGTTAATTCGATATTTAAGTTGGCAAATCGACTGTATGTAGATAGTGATAAAAAATGGACTGAGACTTCGAACGACCATTTAGGGTTCGAACTCCAGAAAAAAAAGGGAAGGGTAGGGTTCGAACCCTCTATCTTACAGTTGAAACATGCGAGAGCTGAAAATTAAATTTTTGCCTTAGGGTTCGAACTCTTCTTAGAGTTCGAACTCCAAGACAAAATTTGGCAGATTTTTTTTTGAAAATCAGTCTCAATATTTTTGCCTAACGTTTTAATCTGTATCGATTGAGCTAATTATTGACGCGTTGGGGAATAAGTTTTCAAGGGATACAACTTTATGTGTCTATAGTAATGATGAATCGAGGGTCAGATAGACAAAATTGAGGTACAACTTACGGGACAGAAAAAGAAAGAAAGGAAGGAATCATAATCCTATAGGATTCTAATTTGTAAAACCTATAAATTCTTGTCGTAATCTATGACGAAAGTGATTTAATTGGGTTTCTTCACCTTTTAATTTATGTTTCATATTGTTCTTTAGTTTATTTTATTTTGGTAAAAATTTTAATTATTTGTCAATTCAAGTCAATTGTTATACGTAATGTCTTCGATTTTTTATGACATGCTTTTTTTTCGCCAACGTAGCTTAGTTTTTTCCAACTTAGAATTGATTGTAAAAGTTAATTGACGTTAAAAGATGAACAATGAAGATATTTTAATATCACCGTTTATTTTCTTGATTTAGTCTTTCTTCTTTTTCGTTTTAGATACTTTCAAAAACTGAACGTCCTATATGTTCGAATAAAACATTCTTGTTATCGGATCGATGATGCACTGCCATGATTAAAACAACCATATTTAAATACTTTTGAAAACGCTGGAGTCCTATTTATAATGCGATACCATTGTTGTGATCCGAATTTTGATGCACGGCCTTGATTATAACAATCAGATTTATTCTAAGTAACATTATATATGAATTGCGGGCTTAGTATATCGCTGCCTTGATAACGTTTTATGAATGAATTGTATCCATTATATTTGTGCACGAATGACAATTGAAAAAATAATTGTTTTTAAAAGCTAAAAAAAAAAAAAATTTCTTTTTTTCGAATCTGAGACCCACGATGTATGTAGTCGAAAGATTTGAGTTATAAGAAACCTCCATTGGAATTCGAGAAAACCTAATTGATGGATTCAATTGATGTCAATCGTTGTATTATCAGTTTAAATTATTTTTATTTATTTCTTAATTTAGATGTAGTTAAAATCAATCAAATCCACATTAAGAGAATTTTTATTTTTTATTTTTAATTTTAGGTTCAATTCACATAATTTCTAGTTGATCTGAGTTGGATAGTTGCAAGTTGAAGTGCTTACAGCTTATATAGATAGATCTCTTAGGAGGAGAACGATACCGGATTATCGGTTCATCTTCATTACTATTTCGCGATCGTTAACTTGACGGTAAATATTCACTTGTGGGAGGAGAATCAAGTGTTGGCGCCGTTGCTGGGGACCAAAGCACGAGGTGAGCACTAGAAAACCTTGGGTTGAAGAGCAATTGGTGAATTGAAATTTTCACAATCTACCCCGACGGAGGAAGGAATCTTCGGCTAGGCAAGGGTAACTTCGTTCATTTTATTTTCTATTTTTTATTGAAAAAAAAAATTTGAGATGCCTTTGAAAATAAATTTGAAAACCATAGCCTAACTACGGATGGGTTGCTTATAACTCTTCACCATACTCACCTCCATCCCCTTGGTCTCAAGGAATTGTATACAATAGTTATGTCTTATAGTGCAATCAGAGCCACTTGTGACTGAATATCCTCAACCTCATGAGTTTTCAGAGTTATTCCCCTAAAAGATTGTCAATGCGGACTCAAGGATCTCAGGAATTTGTATGCCAATGAGCATTGCCCTATATGTTCCAGTCAATAGCCATGTTTCACTGAATTGCCTCAGGCTCATGGAGTTTTTAGAGTTTGAGCATAAATATGAAAATACCTAAGGAGGCTTGGAATCCTAGTAGTAACAATTCATACTCATACATCACAGTCATGAGTGGGAAACGCACCCAAACTCTTCTGGACCCAAGAACCATGCGGTAAAAGAACACTATATGTCATTCTTTCTTCTCATTATATTGCTCCTCCGGAATAACCACACCTTACCATGTCCCCTGTGGCATCAATTGTACCAGTGCCATATTACTGCACCATCTACTCCACAACGACACAATACAAACAAACACATTGGGAGGAATGAGGAGGGATAATGAGTGTGCACGAAGGTCACAAATCTTGAGCAATCATTTACGAATCTTGAGCAACATATGAAGAAGATGCAACTTTGACTTGAAAATTTTATCATGGCACAACAAAGACAAGGGCGCTTCCCTGCTCAAAACCCAACCAAATCCCAAATCTGCAGTTGCATTAAGGAACATCATTGAAAGGTAAACCTACACCAAAAAAAGGGTAAATCTTGGAGGAGAGTCTAGAGAGTTAGATATCGAGGATTTAGAGCGGAAAAAGAGGGAGGTAGAGGGTAGAGATTATTTATAAAGAAGAATAATGGGAGGTGTGTGATGCACAGAGGGAACCCATAGTTGTGAGGTTGAGGATCAATCAACGAGGACACGAAACCCTTGCACAAGATTTAGTCACACCAGCTAAAGGAATTACTCAATGGGAGGACAAGTGAGTTGCTGATTGTGCAACGTAAGTCCTCCCATTACGGAGGGTTAATTGTTTTTTTTTTTTTGGTTTTTGACCAAATTAATGGGGGAGGATCCTTATCTCATCCAGTTAGTCCAATAATCTCAAAATTACACTTTTAAAGATGGCTAATGGTATAGAACAACAATATTCAAAGCGCCCCCTCAAAATAAAAAAAAAAATTTCAAAGCACTGATCATCTGGTATGATCGGATACAATTTTTGTCAACAAATCAATTAGGATTATTTATTCATCAAGTTTAACTCTAGTTGGACGGGAGAGGGCTACTGTCTAACTTTTTAACTTTTTTTCCCTTCGTGTCGTTTTGTTTTATTTGATTTTTTTTTATTTATTTAAATTTTTTTATTTATTATTATTTTTTTTATTTTTCTCATTCAGAGAAATGCTCATCTCTAGTAGTTGGGAGAAGTAGGAGTACTTCGTACTTTTTTTCTTTAGAAGAATTTAGTTTAGAATAGTGTAATTTTTTATAAAAAAATTACAAAAAATGAAAAAAAAAAATATTGGTTAACATGTTTTGGATGTTGATAGCAGGTTTATTTTCTATTCATGTCATCCAAAGCAGGTTTTTATTTTCTGCTTCTTTCAAAATTTCATTGTGACTCTTCGCATTCCATATTTATAATTGTTTTTTTCGTATATGTGAATGTGTGAGAATTCTTTAATTTTTGGGGAACAATAACTGACTCCAATATTTTATTTCAAAAGGAAATTGAAGCAACTAAAAGCGGGGGCAACTTTGCATAATTGATGTTTTAAGCGAAGTATCATGTTCAATTCAAATCTTGGGAATGCTTGATACTTTACTGTTTGTGCTATATAAGAGAAGAGGATCACATACACTGCGCACAAGTCGTTTTTTTCAAAGTAAAAATGTATTATAATTCCAAATGACTGCCTCCATAAAGTGGATAGTTATACCTTGGAGTTTAGAGTCAAAATCGTTTTTGTGAGCGGGGTTTAACATTCTACTCAGAAAATTGATTGAACTTCATTTTGATGATAGCTTCATAATTTTGAATTGGTTTACATGTAATGTGATAAGTTACAAATTTATGCACCTTTACATGCCTTACACAATATATGAATTTTGTTATATTGAGGCAATTTACATATATCATTTAAAGATTTTCTGTTATTCTTTTCGGTAATGCATATAAAAAGACTCAAGAAGTTATGTGGAATTGAAGTACCATAAAGATGTAGAGAATAGATAGCGTGATTCTTGTTTGTAAGAAGTTGAGAAGCTAGAGGAGGGGGAGAATGGAAAAAAAAAGAAAAAAAAAGAAATTAAAAAAAAAAAAAAAAGAGAAATTAAAGTTAAAAGTATGAAAAAAAGAGGAGTTGAAGTGTATGCGTATTAAGTTGGCATGTGTAGTGAAATGGCCATGCATATGTTGAAATTTATTACTGGCTCGATTCTCTCTACTTTCTTGGACAATCTTTCAGTCATGGCCTCCAATATTCGAAATTAAACATAAGTTTGAAAATCTGGCATATAAAAGCAATCCTGGGTGTAAATTCACAACTGCCTGCATAACGTAAACATTCTTTCGTGAAGCTTATGCCCAAGTCGATATACTTAACACTTTTGAGGTTTTTGAAATTGAGATTGCTCTCTTTGTTTTACTTTTACGCTTTATTCGTAAAATGGCGCAATTCCTTAAGCGAAACTTGTGTGTTCTATGTTACGAGTGTATGAACTTGTGAGTTTTGAATTGAGACTGTAGGGGTTGTTATGGGATGCATAAGGTTAAATTTGGGGAATACACTCTACGACCACTTCACACTTGAATCTCTTGTTTTATATTGCACTTGACGGTTTGTAAGATGCTTATCATGTTTTGGTTGATTTGCATTTGCTTCCTTGTTTTTAATTGAGAACTTGTTTAAAATTATGTTTGCATACATTGGCCATGATGTGATTGTGGATATCATCACTTGAACTTCACGAACCCCCTCCACTAGGGGTAACCTAGGAGTTTAAAGGTTTGATGCAATACGCTAAAATCTTCGGACTATTACTAAAGGATAGATTATCTTTTTGTTTTTGTTTATTTTGCTAGGGACTAGCAAACGGTTAGTTGGGAGTAATGGTGATTGACTGCATAATTGTAGTCTAAGTGCTATTAAATCGACCTAAGTTGACCCTAGAGTAGGTTATTTTCTTTTTATAAATCATGTTTCGAACTAAAAGTCCGTGCTCTAATCATTGCATATAAATGATTCAAAAATAGTTTTAGAGCCCATGAAAGTGAATAGAGTATGTGCACGCAATGTCAAAAATCGTAGTCGAATTAATAGAAGATGTGTCTTTGAAAAGGTTTCATGAATTATACAAGCTCACGTTAACGCGTATGTGGTTATATTTCAGAGCTTCAAAATAGAGTAAGAGAAGAAGAAAAAGGTCAAAAGTAAAAATTACCTTGGAGGTCAAAAAGTAAAAACATGTCTTCGTATATTGATCATACATTTATTTTGATCTCCGATTGACCTGATATTTTGAACTATGGAAGAAGACCCAGGGCTACAACTTTGTTTCTAATGGGCATTAACTAATTCGATCTCTAAAGTTGTCAAAATCGAGCTGCAGATAGTGATAAAAATTGCCTGAGATTTCGAATGCCCTTTTAGGTTCGAACTCTAGAATAAAACTGAAATGGGTAGGGTTCGAATCCTTTATCGTTAAATTTGGAAACATGCAAGAGCCTTAACAATTAATGTTTTGCCTAGGGTTCGAAACTCCTCTTTAGAGTTCGAACTCCAAGGCAAAATTTAGCCGATTTTTTTTTGGAAACCAGTTTCGGTGTTTTGGGCCATAACTTTTTACTCTGATATCCACTTGAGCTGATTGTTGACTTGTTGGAAAGAAGATATCAAGGCTCACTTTTACTAAATAGAAAAAATTAATTTGCTGAATCGAGCTGTAAATGCCAAATTGAGGAAAACTTATGGGATAGAAAAGAATTGTGTAGAAATCCTAATCCTAATAGATTCTCTTGTAAAGCCTATAAATACTTCCTTCTATCTTTGAGTGAAATATGGCTTTAGTTAGGATTTCTTCAACAAAACCAACCTTTTAATTTGGTTTCATATTATTCTTAGATTTTATTTTATTTTTGTAAAAGTTTTTAATTATTTATCAATTCAAGTCAATTTTTCATACCGTCTGTCCTTCGTTTTTTATTTACATGTTTTTCTTAGCCATTCTTATCTATTTTTCCCAACTTGAAATTAATTGTGGGAGTTTGATTAGGGATCAAATATGAAACGTGGAGGTTATTTTAAATCTCACCGATTTATTTTCTTGATTATTCTTTTTCTCTTTTCTCGTTTTAGATACTTTCAAAAACTAGAACGTCCATTATATTTGATAAACATTTTTGTTTATTCGAATCGATGATGTACTACCATGATTACAACAACCGATTAAATACTTTTGAAAAACTTGGGAGTCCTATATTTTGTGTGTTTTCTGATAACACTTTGTGATGCGAATCGATGATGACGACCTTGATTAGACACTCAGATTTATTCTAGTAACATTTATATATGATTACTGGCTCCAGTATATATGCTGGCCGTTGTTAACGTTATCCCTGAGTTTGGGTTTATTATATTTGTTGCGCCGACTTGAAGATTGAAAGAATAATTATTTTTAAAGCTAAATCTTCCAATTCGAGACCCTGATGATGTGAAGGATTTGAAGTTATACGAAACCTCCATTGAATTCCGAGAAACCTAATTGATTGGATCAATTGATTCTAAATCGTTTTTATTATCAGTTTAAATCAATTTTTATTGCTTTTTTAATTAGATTTAGTTTAAAATCAATCAAATCCAAATTTAAGATTTTATTTTTATTTTAGGTTCAATTCACATAATTTCTAGTGATTCGAGTTAAGATAGTGCAAGTTGAGTGTTACAAGCTTGATATTTAGTAGATCACTTGGGAAGGGGAGAAACGATTCCGGATTATCCGTTTATTACTATTTCGCTACCCGTACACTTGCAGTAAAGAATTCACTTCTGGGAGCGAATCACGGAATATGAAGCTCTTCTCGCCGCGGACTAAGGGTTGTAAGAAAATTGGGAGTATAATCCTTAGACGCCTTCAGTGATTTCCAACTTTTGGAAAATCAAGTCTAAGGTGATACTCACCAAAGATCTCTGAATGTTAGCATATCTAGATGAGGTGAAAACCATGTCAGTAAAGATTTAGGACTTCACAATTCGCCAGATCCTCCAGAGCCAACAAATAAGAAAGTTGATGCTATGACCCTACCTCACATCATCCTTTGATTTCATCTCGGATAGGAGTATACCTTTGGAGTTCTTGCCAAACCCAAGTATTAAGATCGCCAACCCTAATCTATCAAACAAAAGTGGGGGCCGACGTGAATGAACGATTTATTATTACCATACCTCCGGTACGGAACATTGCCATCAGATAAGTTCCAAGCTCACCGGATCCAATATCAATATGCTAGACTTGTCTCTTAATTGAACCCTATATAAGAGGTCTTTTTTAGGGCCACTCTTAATATGTCTCTGACTGAAGAAATAGAGTATGCACTTAGAGAAATTCATGAAGGCATATGCGATAATCACTTCGGGGCGAGATCACTGGTCAGGAAGGCAATTCACTAAGACTATTTCTAGCCTCAGATGGAACGAGACGCGACAACAACCCCAGAAAGTCAAAGGTTTGTCCCAGTAAGTCGCATCCCTCGTACGGAGATAGTGTGATGACTAGCCTGTGGCCATTTTCTTAGTGGGTATCACGACATACTTAGACCTTTGCTCAAGCTCTTATTGTAAAAAAACAATTCCTAATCTTCACTATAAACTACTTTACAAAGGGATAGAGGCCGAGCCTCTTGCCCCACCAAAATCTCAGAAAAGAATGCCAGAAACTTCAGATAGAAGAAACATCTGTCTATCATTGGAATTCCCAAGGTTATTATCTTGGACAACGCAAAGTTAATTCGACAATGAGGATTCAAATAATTCTATGAGACATCGCCATCTCCTATCAGTTCTCCTGCCAGTCATCCTCAAGAAAATGGTAAAGTAAAAATCACTAACCAAAATCATCCTAAGGAATCTGAAGCTGAGGTTAGAGAATCTAAAAGAAAATGGGCCGAGAAGTGCCAACCCCGCATACTATGGGCTTACCACACGACGAGTAGAATCCCTATGGGCGAGACGCCGTACTTGAGTGGTCTATAAGACATAATCAGTTATACTAAGTAGAGATAGGAATACTGAGCATAGGACCTCAAATTCAACAAAAAAAACAATAAGCCGAGCTAAGGCTTAACCTGATCTCCTGATGACAAAGAAGGAGCGAGCGGAGGTATTGCCAAGCAGTCTTAAGCACCAGGTCGCCAAGTACGACAAACTAGAGCGTTACGCACGATCATCTTTCCTTACCCCCCCCCCCACCCCCACATGGAACAATTAGTCTGGAGGAAGTCACTCTGTCTACAAAGGAATTGAATGCCGAAAAGTTCGGTCCTATATGCGGAAGGTCTCGTAAAAGTTGTCAAAGTATAGGCCGAGAACAATTGGCTAGAAGACATGAGTGGTAGGACACTGCCTCACCCCTGGAACGCTGAACCAATTGAAAAAGTATTACCAGTAATCCTAATGGTCACCATGAGAAGGAAGATCGCCTACCTAGTGGTTGTCACCAATCTTATGTAAAAACCAGACTCCATGTGGATACGCATCGTTTTGATTTTGCCCATTTCCAGCGTAAATAATGCTTAGTCGCCAAACTTAATTGCCAAACTTTTGTTGGATCGCCAATTTCTATGTGATGGAATAAAATTTCTCCAGACTGATTTCCATTGCATTGTTTGCAGAGTCCATGTGCCAATGTTCACTCATGTTTCAATTTGCTGTTTCAAGTCGCCCATGTATGATAAGTTTCAAGCGCATCTTGATCGCCAAATAACTGAATAGCTTGATTATATCGTGATAAGGTTTATTTGTTTTGCCCAAATTAAAACAAAACGAACCTTGATCGCCTATTAATCAAGTTGCCAACGATAATTTGGTTGCCATGATTAAGTTCAAAATTGCTTATTAAGGGGAAAAAAAACCCTAAGCCTTGTCCTATGGATAATCATGGATCTAAAAAACTAAATATTAAATAAAAATATTTTTGACTACTAAGCAAATTGAAGATCAAGACATATAAAAAGAAGCAAATTATCAACCAAGAAGAAAACACGATTTTTATCTTGGAAACCCTGAATGGGAGAAAAACCTCATGTCCATCGTCGGACAAAGAATTATATACTTAACTCGAGGTTCAGACAGTTACAAAGACCTTACTTATCAAAACCTTAACTCCAGATCTAATGATTGTGTAGATTTAGCTCATATTTGGATCATGTCACCGTAATGATCACTTTAGATCAGATTAGAACGGATTTCACACTTGAACCTCCTTTAAGGATTTTGGTTTCTTCAATATGAAAAAAGATTTATACCTAATATCTGTTTCTGAGCTCTCGGAAAGGCAGATAAAATTTTTCTCTTGAGATAATATAATGGCGGTTCTTTGGTTGTTTGGAAGTGTGTGGGCCGTTTATATATCCTTGCAAATCTAAAATTATAGAGTTTCGAGTTCAGCTTTCAAGTCTTGCGGGGACTGTAGATCCCGTGAAGTCTGCAAAGTTCTATGGCAAAAAACCCAACTCTCAGTATTTCTACGAAAACATCCCGCGACATCTTAGCGAAGTCCATCACTTCTTACTTCATGTCCATTGAGCTGATTTTGTGCATTGCACCAAAGAAGAATTCAAGAACTACAACTTTGCCTCTAATGAGATTGGCTGAATCGATTTATAAGCAAGCAAAATCAAGATGAAAGTTGCAGCTGCGACGTCCGCAAAATTACCCGCGACATCTCGTGAGCCTGTGTATGGCTCTCAGTATTTGGTGCATCGGAAGAAGAATTCTAGGGGGGGGGGGGGGGGGGGGGGGTTACACATTTTTGTCCGGTATTGGATAAATCATCTATAAGATGGTCAAAATTAAGTTGAAATTGAAGATAAAAATCTTCCGAATTAATACAGCTCTCTCTTAGTACGAGCTTGCATAAATATATTTGGAAACCTTTTCGAAGGCTCTGAATGCTCCAAAATACATGATAAATATCTTTAAATACTGTACTTGATTACTCAACTCCCCAACTTATATTAAAGCCAACATGTCACGAAATCGCGCGAATCACACCACCTTATATAATCTCCCCTTTTGGTAATTTTGTGACCAAAACATACAATATGACCATTACAGGAAATAACAATCCTACATGATTCGCTCCTAGAAGTGAATTCTTTACCGCAAAGTGTACGGGTCGAGAAGTAGTAATAAACGATAATCCGGTATCGTGCTCTCCAAGGGACCTAGCATAATATAGCAGTAGCACTCAACTCACACTATACAACTCGGCATCCAACTTAGAAATTATATGAATTGAACTTAAAAATAAAAGAAAAAAATAAAAAATAAAATATTGTGTTTGGGTTTGATTGGATTTTAAACTAAATCTAAATTAAACAAACAATAAAAATTGATTAAAACTAATTAAAAACAACTAGAAATCAATTGATCCAATTAATTAGGTTTCTGGAATACCATGGAGGCTTCTTAATAACTCAAATCTTTCGACAATCAGGGTCTCGAATTCGGAAGATTTCGCTTTTAAAACAATTGTTCTTTCAATATTCAATTCGTGCAAACAAATATAATGAACCCAACTCACGCAATAAAGTACAAGGGCAGCGTATATACTGAGCCAGCAATTATATATAAACGTACTTAGAATAATCTGATTGTTATAATCAAGGCAGTGCATTCTGAATTCGCATCACAAAAATGTTATCGAACATAATAGGACTCCAAGGTTTCGAAAGTATTTAAAAAATCTGGTGTTTTAACTATGGTAGTGCATCTCGATCCGAATAACAGAATGTTTACGAACAGAATCGGACGTCATAGTTTCGAAAAGTATCTAAAACGAAAAAGAAGAAGAAAGAGAAAAATTAAGAAAATAAATCGGTGGTATTAAATTTACCTCCATTGTCATTCTTGATCCCCAATGCACTTTCACAATCAATTCCAAGTTGGTAAAAACTAGCCAAGTATGGCTAAAGAAAGCATGTAAAATAAAAATCGAAAACATTACGGTATGAGAAATTTACTTGAGTTGAGAAAAATAATTAAAACGTTTACAAACATAAAATAAAAACCTAAACTAAAAGGCTGAAAATAAAACCAAACTAAAGCATAACTAAAGCATATTTTCAGCACAAGAAGATAAGGAAGTATTTAAGGGCAATACAAATTAGAACTAATAGGATTAGGAAACTCCAAAACCCTTCCTAATTGTCCCGTACGTTGTTTCTCTATTTTGACACTTTGGAGATCGAAATCAGCCAATGCTATTATAACAAATTGTAGCCCTTTAAAATCGCTTTCAACGCATCAAAATTCAGCTCAATCGGACATAAGACTAAAACGTTATGGCAAATTACGAGACTGGATTTTCCATTTCAGCTCTCGCACTTTTCGAACTGTAAGCAAGGGAGTTCGGAACTCTTAGTGTATGTTTGCCCACTTTGGCCTTTTTCTCATATTTAAACCTGCAATGTGAACTCAGACATGACCAGAAGTACGAACATGATAAAAAACATAATTAAACTTAAATGGGCCAACTAAGGTCGGTTAAATGCGTTGCGACACAATTAATAGCTAATTCACTATACTATAGAAAGCCATAATTCACAAGCAAAGCATAAAGAATCAACTACATACATAATAACAAAATAACCAAACGATCAAGTGCAAAGGTATCAAAAAGGTTAAAACAAAACAGTATGGATATTCTAAATGCTGGGTATATAAGTCTCACCATTTTGTGAATAAATTGACAAAAAAGCACGCGAAGTAACTATGGCATAACGTCTCCCCCTTAATGTATTCTTTTTAAAAAACATATAAGCCACATAAATTTTCTCTCCTCCTCAACGTCTAACCTCAGATGTTATCAATCAAACACCAAAATATAACCAGGTTCATGATGATCGAGCGTAAAAAACAATCAACATCAACATGCTCAAAGATCCATAGACATGAGAATAATTGTCATTAAGGTGATCTAAAATCATTTCATGGGACAATGTGTGATGAATGCAGTACTCTAAAAGATCAATGAGAATCTGACCCTAGAACAGAGCAGGGGATTCATAAACGATATCTCCTCTTAATCATGAATACTAGAAGTCAACCCCCTAATGCTATCCCAATCTTTTTTTTAACATCTTTTCTCCATTCAACTTTTAATGTCCAAACCCTATCTTCCAATTTTTCAGCATAGAGCATTAATAACCCTTTGAGGATGGTGGCTTTACCACATATGTGAGTAGAGTAACCATCTTCTTTATCCACATAACACAAGTAGCTTCTCTAATCTCACAGGTAGCCATTTTCATCCAATATAAAGATAATTTTTTTCTTTCAAGAGAGGAATAATGTTCACGGTCATTCTGATTTTTCAATTACATAAGAGATCATCTATTATAAAATTTGCAAAAAATTCATAAAAATGGGAATTATATCTAAGAGTTCATAAGAAATTCATATTAAACATGAATCAAGTGTATGTAATGATCACCAAAACTATTGATCATTAGAATGCAATCAATGAACCGACACAAGAGTCAATATTAAATAAGCCATTATATCAATTAACATATGGAGAATATTTTAAGTCAATGACTAGCACACAACCAAATTAGATTAACAAATCTTTTACATATTTTTTTTGATAACTCAAATATATAGTATACAACACTATAATATATCATATATATATATATACTACAAACATGATCATAGCCTTAGGAGAATTAAAATACGCATGAAGCATAAGTCTCCTTATACTATGTCACAAATAAGAATTACTCAATAAGATTTTTCTTTACAAATTTTTAGGGTTTCAAAGATTTCAAATTAGATTTTCTCACCCACATAACAGTCACCTTAGATTTGTCTATAAACTCATGAGAGGTGGGCGTAATCCTAGGTCTAGTTTAGCATTGAAAATAAATTTGTTCACATGCATCAGTAAGAACCCTTATCTGATTTTCTAATTTCTCTATATTCTTAGGTTGATTATAATCCTTGAGAACTAGAAACCCTATTCAGTTTATGACAATATAGTTTAATGTGACCAAACACACCACAATGATGACAAATAGAATTAAACTTTGGATGATGAACACCTTAGGATGTTTGGGCTTCCATCATGAGAGGTGATGAATTGAGATACACATACTTATTCTCCAAATCAGGATAATGAGGCCGAATATGATCCTTAACATCACATTGATGACATGTAGGAACAACTAATAAGCCATGGTTTCAATATTGGAACACCACCGGCATATATAGCCTATTTGATATGGAAGACTTACCTCAAGCCTTCGTAGAATTAGGCTTATTGCCATTTGGAAAGATGTAGTTGCCTTTTCGGTATCCAATCCTGTCATGTCAAAAGAGGTTTCTTATGTGTTCTAAATCTATCAAATCTTTTGTGAACCCGCATCAAATTTCTTAAAGATAGATGAACTTAGTAAGGTTTAGGGTTTTAAACTTTTGACCTTGTCTTCAAGTGCCTTTTTGAACCCCTCTTGACATATGCTCCTTTGCGAGAAATTTAACTTTATCAGCATCAAAGTTAGTCAGTGAGTTTTCAATTGACTAATTCAGCTTGAGCATCCTCATTAACCTTTTTCAAGAGTCAATTTCGTCTTGAGCCCTTTCTTCAATCTTCTTATCACCATTTCACCATTTCAATTAACAAGCTGTATGACTGCTTGTATAGTTGATTATAGGCCTGCTCGTAATTCACTTAATCTTCATCAAGTAATAGAGATCTAACAGTAGAACTACTTCTTAGCCCGAAAGTCCATAGATTTAGGCTATAACGGACTAACTATTTAAAAATTAAAAAAAAATATTTTTGAGTGTCCCGCTTGAAGACAAATTGCAAAATCTAAGCGTTTTGTCCCTTGGATTACCTGTGGATCTAAAATTATAATATTAAATCAAAAATATTTTGACTATGAGCAATATGAATGATCCCCGATATAAAAAAGAAGCAAAATTAATCAAACCAAGAATAACAAGATTTTTATCGTTGGAAACCTTGAATGGGAGAAAAACCCTGTCCAATCTCGGGACAAAGATATTGCACTATAACCCGAGGTTCAGAAAGTTATAAGACTCTTACAATCAAAATCTATCAACTCCATGATCTAATAATTATGTAGATGTAGCCGTATCCACGATTTACGTCACCGTACTTGATCCCGTTCAGATCTACTTGAACGAATTTCACACCTTAAATCCTTCAAGGATTTGGGTTCTTCAATTGAAGAAGAAAAAGTCATTGCTAAGATCTTTTTGAGCTCTCTGTTAGTAGAGAATGTTCTCGTGAGTATAATGATAAAAACGGTCTCCTTAGTTGTTTGAAAGTGTGTTGGGCCTTTTATATCAGTTCAAATTCAAAATCCTAAAATTATAGATTTTGACGTTGCAGCTTTTTAGTCTCACAGTTAATTAGATCCCACGAAGTCTGTTGGCAAAAAAAAACTCTCAGCATTTTACCCGGGAACATCCCGCGACATCTAGCACGTCAATATCTCCATTAACTTTTTAATCTGATGTCCGATTGAGCTGATTTTGCGTTGATTAAAACAGAAAGACTTAAGGACTACCACTTTTCTTTACTCTAATGAAGCATTGGCTGAATCGATCACTATATAGTAAAAACAGCTTGTTGAAATTATAGGCCGCTACGTCCCGCGAAATACCCGCGACGTCCCGCAACTTGTATCAGCTCTCAGTATTTAGCCATAATGTTTTAGGGTGCAATCTCGATGACATTGATTTTTAAAGAGTTGGAAAGAGACATCCAGGGTTACAATTTCGTCTCTAATAAGTATTGGCTGATACGATCTATAAGATGGTCAAAATCAAGCTTGAAATACAAATAAAAATCTTTCTGAATCATACAAGTCTCTTGCACGACCTTGCATAAATATGCTTGAAAAATTTCGATCTCCAAATGCATGATAAAACATCTTCAAATACTTTGTGCTGATTACTCAAACTCCCTAATTACATTAAAGATAAAAGGTCACGAAATCTCGCCCACTCACACAACCTTATTATAAGGTGAATATAGAATTAATAATTCGCTGATAGTTGAATCTCTAATTGATCAAGTTTGATTCGCCAAAGAATTAAGTGATATGCCAGCCAATATTATTTTGCCAGTTTGCTTAAATTTACGGATCGCCATAAGTTTAAGTTGATTACTAAAGGATGTTTTACTTCAAGTAAATTAATGTCACTACACTTTCATATATCACCAAAATACAAGCAGAAGATGTGCTATGAAGTAAAAAAAGCGAACAAGAAACAAGGAAAATAGATTTGCATCCATGGTAAAATTTGTAAAGGTTTACATATCGCCAGTATAACAAATGTACAAAACTTCGCAAAGATCGCCCTACAAGGTAGGAGAGAAAATGGGGATGTTGTGGTTGGTTATTGCCTTGTCACAATCCTTTCCTTATTCTTATTCTCCTTCTCCTGTCCTCTCCCGGAATGCCTCGGCCTTCATCCTCCTCCTCTAGAGCAGGTCGTGATCAAAGCCAGTGCCGTCGAGGTCACTACGAAGTTATGGTGATGGTGAGCAAGTGCGTCGTACAGAAAGTCGACAACCTCACTAAAGTATGGAAGCCGCGGGACTCCACGACTTCTTAAAAATCATCTAAGGATTCGTACTTCTCGACGGCCTTTACCTATGGCGAGGGATTTTTCTTTTGAGCTTGGCCACCTCTACCTCATCTTTGCCTGGCATCGAATCTTCTCCATAAGCTCTTACTATCCGAACTCATCCAAAAGTCCTAACTCTAGTGGTCTGGTTTTGACTCGGACCAACTCCCTCTCGTTGATTCTTCCTGGGCATTTGGAAGGTTGGCCTATCCCTATGTCCCTTCTTTGGACAACCCGGGAAGACTCGAGCAACAACCGGCTTATACAAAATAAGTGTATAGAGCGCCTTGAACAAAAAAATTACAAAAACAAAGACCAAGGATGAAAATGAATAGATACTGACCGATTGATGGGAAGAGAAACTTGGTAACCACACCCCCCCTGATGCCAAGGAGAGCTTATCTAACCTTCTCCTTGTTCACCGGCCAGAAAGAAGCACCCTTGCCATAATCTTTTATTCCACGGATGGGATTCATCAACATGGAGGAGGCTTGGGCCTTAGGGCAGGCACCGGATTTGCTGAGGTGGCCTCCCCATGAGGTCATTACTGGTTTGACTCCCTTTGATCCTGCTGGGCGCTAGACACCCAACGTTTTTGCCCTTCTTCACTTTTGATTGTGGGTGGTAGGGGCATGTTCTTTCCTTTTGATTTTGCCTTGCTGGGCAATATGTTTAACACTGCCCCTCGACGTCTTGCTCCACTACGAATTACAACCCTTTCGGGGCGGGGTGACTTCGTTGATGATCTTGTGCACCTTGGATATTACTCTACCTTCTGAGCAAGCTTCTCAAGATGATCCTTTCGACATTGCTGCCCAAACAGAAAAGAACCAAGATCAAACCCAAGGAAGAGATAAAAACACTTGACAAAGATGGAGGAGAGGGGTAGTACCATTTAATCTAAGCTCCGGGCAGTCCTGGTCTCACTAGGAACATCAAATTTTAAGTCTGAGCTTGAGCTCAAAAAAAAAAAAAAAAATAAATGTCCCAAATCTAAAATAGTTTGTCTCAAACTTTTCCCCCTGACCACCTTCGTAGAGTTAAATCAAAAACATGAGGTAGATCCTCTTCATATCCTTTCTGATGGTTCCTATGTTATCTATCGAGTCATTTTGGGAATGATTGCCAAGGCGAGGGTTTCATCTCGGAATGCGGGACTCACCCATTGCCCCCAGATTAGTTGATTCTTCATGGATTTGCTCTCTGTGTGTCTCTGCCCGTGGAGTCATTCCCCTTACGGATGAGGGTGAAGCACGTTTCAAAATTTTGGAGCAGAGAACCATTGGAAACTTGAAATATCCTTTTGTCCTTAGCTTCTTAAAAAACCTTTTTCAACCTCCGATCTTGACTTCGGTCAAGATGGGGAGCAGTGTTACAGCATTGTTGGTTCCTAAAGTGTAAAGAACAGTGTTAGTTTAAGGTGAGATGTTATACTTCAATAAAATGACCCCCAAAAACATGGAAACAAGACGATTAGGGTGCCCCATAATCTCGGACCCATGGAACTCCTTCGCCCCCCCCCCCGCCCCAAGCTATATCGAAAAGAAACTGCCAAGTATCCTCCCGAGATGAAAAAGAATCTCCTGTTTCCACCCTTTATGTTGTGGGGATAAACTTAATAATGTCCCTGCCCAACCTCGCCTTGAAATAACAAGCCACCCCAAGTTTGGGTTCGGACTCTTAAACAGGCCTATCTAAACATCTAAACTCATTGAGGGATAGGGCGCGCTTGTAAAATTGCCATATCACCAGCACATAGACAAACTTGGGTACCATGCGTTTGGGGAAGTTAGGTGGGCTAATGATCTGTAGAAATTTAAAATTTCTTGATGGTGAGGGTGAATTGGAAGACTCAGTCGGCGGGAAAAGTAGCTTCATAAAAAGCTACCTCGCCAAGGCGAATAGATTAGTATGGTTCGCCCTTGTTCAAGGATCTGGCTTGATCCCGACCGGGAAGGAATATGTTTCCTAGGGCGATCTAAATCGTCCTGGTCATAAACATTGGAATTCTTTTGAAAGGAGTACGAGTGGCCGTTTCAGGTTTTTCCTGTGGTCAGAAGTTCAGCCCGAGGAGGAGAGTCCTCGGGAGGGGAAGAAGGTGGAAAGAAGGGTAGTTGGTACCTCGTCTGTCATGTATGCTGTCTCTCGAGATGTTAGACACATTAGGATGCGTAAGGAATGTCTAAGTCTCCTACGTTGGTTCTACTAGACCATGCACTACATAAACAAAAGTAGAAAAAAGAATGCTATATTGGTACTACTGAGTTGAGGCTGAGGAAGAAAACGATGGCAGAGTAACAAGGCAAGGTGATGAACGTTGGAGATCAGGAGCATTAGTTCAACAACGAAAGAAAAAAGATGTACAAATGAGTGGGGGAACCCCCTTATTTATAAGGAACACCAAGGGATGAGACTGTTCGAATCAACGGCCAGATCACGTGATTCTTTGGGGTAACGAGGATTCAAAATTGTCGTTACTGCCAAAATAAGTTACTCCCTCATTAATGCGCCCCCTCTCACCACCCCACCCGCGTGCCGGCCGTGGGATGCGTGTCATATTACATTGCCTAAGTCATTAGGGTGTAACATCATCAGAACTTAAGAGACTTGATTACTACTCAGTCCAAAGTGTCCTACCTCAGCACCTCAAGTAGGGGGGCTATGATATGGGATAAAATCCACACCCACCAACAAACTGAAACGAGCCAACATCGCCTTGAAGATATTGCCACCTTCACATATGTTCTTGTCGTCAGTTTCAATGAGATGCCGTCCTTCATTCTCGCACAAGGGTGAGGTTAATCCCTTCATGAGGAATCCAGCTCCATGAGGCCGTCTCCATCACGTCGCCTATAATCATGTTACTCTCCAAATGGCATATGCCTAATTGATCTCTGATATCCATGGGATCTCCCTTCTACAGGAGATCCTACACGATTCTCCATTCTCCAATTGATAACATGCCTCCTCCCTTACCAGGAAAAGGTACGCTTATGAATTACTTGACCGCTCTTGCAATTGCTAAGGAGCTATAGTACTGTGTTAATCGGCCTTTATTCGCCTTGATTTGACTCCATGCCGGAGGGGGTTAAGCGGCTCACCTGGCCGGTTACATTGTTCCCTTGCGCAGGTTGCTTAGAGCATTATGGATCTTGAGTTTGAGCAATTCTGACTGTTGGTTGCTCGCCCCCAAATTTCTAAAACCATAAAAACTCAATGTGTGTAATTAGCCATACACGGTGTATTGCTAATTATATAACTATTTGAAACAATTAGTAAATAATTTAACAATTTATAATGTTATTTCTATTTTTTCACAAGCTAAGATAATAAAATTAATTCTTCAAAAAGTTAAGGTCAATTTTTTCGTGAACGGTAACCCTCCACTTCAAGTTGGTTCCTTGAACCATCTTGGTCACCCATAATCAAAGTTTAGCTTCCTACCAGGGGTAAATCAATCATTCGGAGGGAAAGATCAATCTTCTTCATCGAGTCTATTCTTTCTCTCTTCTTAGTAGTATCGAAACTAATAGAGAAGATATATCGTTTCTATAGGTCTTCTCTCTCGTCCGTAGTATCGAAGCAAAAGGAAGCACATGATCTATTCTATAGGATCAAAAATTGATGTTTAATTTATTGTTATTTGTTAACAACCTTACATATAATGTTTTGGTACTTTGTGACTAATCTCAAGGTTATGGGGAAAGATACTTCTGTGCCCTGGGACAATTCAAATGCTTTATTTATTTATTTTTCGATTCAAATCTAGAAATTAGGTTTGTCCAATTTACTAATTATTAGTCATTATTTATTGTTAATTCGATTAGAGTGATAATAGTGAATAAAATAATTAATTATTTCTTTTAAGTCTAGACCTTCTCAAAATATTTAGGTCTATTTGGATCTATGATTAGAAGAGAGATAAACGAATAAAAATATAAAAATGAGATGATTAAGTGTTGGAATCCATTAGATTATATACATTTCGCCTTTCATTTATTTTCCCCCAAACACAACCTAAATGTTGTACAATTACGAAATCTTCAAACCATAATGTTAAGACTTCAATTTCTCAGGATCAAACTCCTTGTAAATTAATGTAGGCCAAAGGAATGCTCTATTTTATATTTTTGTACTAAACTACTATTGAAATGTCTTTTGTTATATAATATTTCCTTCTTCTCACAATTTTGGTTCGATATTTCAAATTGTCTGCCCAATTTCACAAAATTACCAAAAAAATTATATAATTATTTCTTTTATCATTTTTTAATAATATTTCAAACAAAGTAAAAATTGAAAACAATAATTACAGGAATAAAACTAAAAATTCAATATAAATTAAATATGTGATGATGTTCTTTTAAAAAGTTAAATTTCTGGGATTGAGAAAGTATTCGTTTTTTGTTTAATGAAATTCATATATTTTTAAATTTTATTACAAAATCTTTAATTTCTGATCACATAATCCTGAACGCAACCTTACAGCGGACCCGTAACATTGAAAGATGGCTCAACCTTACATTCGAAGCCCATACATAAGCTCATTCTGGTTTTCTTCCCCGCTCCTTTCCATAGGTGTGTTTGTATGGATTTGCTGGGTTCTGTCCCTGTTAGTTTTAGGTGTTTTGCTTTTTGTTTATCTGGCTGCTCTTGTGTAGTATGGTCCACATGATATGTTTGGTTTCTGCTTCTTTTGGAGTGTAGATTGTTCAGGCCAAGGCCCTTTTTCTGTCTTCGGTATGCCCGGGGATCTATTATTTCTACTCAATTGATCAATGAAGTAAATTTTTACCGATAAAAAAAACAAAAGATGGCTCAGCCATTGTAGGTGTTTGACTGAACTTTTGTTTAATTCTGCCACTGAGTGACTGAACTATTTGACTTTGACTTCAGTCGGTGTACTTTACTGCAACTTATGTGAATGAATAGTAATCACATTTATGGAGTATGGGCAGAAACTTCACGCTTGCCTAAAAAATATGGAACGGGTGGCGTGCGGGCATTCATTGGTAGGTGGGTGAAGTTG
>VIGQ01001938.1:10000-30163 GCA_009663005.1 Actinidia chinensis | reverse complement strand
TTGGTTACTGCTGACTTTGTGTGTTTATGTGCCTTAGAAATATCTTTTGGTTTTTTGCTGTGTTTGATGCAGATTGTTTGTTGTGGTTGTTTTTTCTTTGATTTTTAAAATGCTTGTATGTGTCTTCTCTCCTCTCCCGTCTACCGGTAGAGCCCATGGTCTACCGGTTTAAAAAAAAAAAGTGTGCGTGTGGTTCTGGGTACTGCTTGTCTCTGGGTTACTGCTTGTAACCCCCTCCCCTGCTCTTTCTTGTGTGTTTGTGTGTGTTAGCTAGTTTTAGCTCTAATAGAATATTTGCTGTTGTTGTTGCGCTGGTCTGGATGCTGTGTGGCTCAGTTTCCTTCTTTAGGTTGCTGTCTATCAATTTTGGCGGCTTGTGGACTGGTTTCTTGTATTGCTGCTAGTTAAGATATAAGCCTATCTACTAGCCAGGGCTTTTTCTATTGTCCTCTTGGTGCTGTCTAGTGATACTTTTAATGTTGCCCTGCTCTGTCATGTTGTTTTTATGGTTGCGTTGGTATTAATGGTTGGGGTTGTGCTTGAAGCTGTAATACCCCTGTAGCCTTTGGTGAGTCTATCCCCCTTGTTGTCTATTGATGCTGCTGAGGGTGGGCTGCATCGGCCGAGTATTGCTCCGAGTGGCTGTTGCTGCTGCTAGTGGTGGGTGCTGGTGATGTTGTTGCTGCCTTTGGGTACTGCTTGGTTTCGGCCCTGGTGGTGCGGTGTTGTTTCTCGTCTGCTGTGATGCTTGTAACTACTGAGATTGCTGCTGGTATCCCATCTGGGTGCTTGGTTTTGCTGATAAGTTGTAGCTTCACTTGCTCTCGTTTAGTTGCTTTTATAGTTGCTTTCTTTTCTCTACCCTTTATTGAGGTGGAGTCCTGTGTTGGCCCGGTCATGGGTCTTGTTTTATTGCTTTGGTTATGTCCAACGTCTGGTTTGGATTGTTGGATCCTTGGGCTTTTAGCCATGTTTGCCTTCCTGGGGTTTGTCCGGAGGCTAATTCTTGTTTAAGTATTTATAAAAATTTACATTACAAAAAAAAAAAGAAGAGCTCCTCAGTCTGTATCCTTACTATGTCCTGGACCTGGAAGTTGCCTCTCTCCCCGTGTTGAGTCAATTATAAGCCGCAGGCTCCACTCCGGGTGGTGCCGCTTCTCTTCAATATCGGTGATCCTTGTTAGTTTTCCTCACATCAAGCCTTGCGGCCATACTACTCCCCTGGAACCCAAAAAACTTTGATTTCTCATAAGGTGGCCAGCGAGTCCTAAAAGTAACATCCGCGTGATCCCTTGGTTCGGGCACGTTTATGGTTGACGACTAGGACGTGCTGAATTCTGGACATCGTCGTCGCTGCTCACCGTTGTGCGAGCCCCCAACTTATCGTTCTTGATTATGAAAACATCCTTGGCAAATGCTTTCGCATTGTTTGTCCTTTCATATCCAGAATTTCACCTCTGACTATGAAATACGATGCCCCCCCGCTGTCCCGTGTAATCATTACTCCTATCCCGGAATGCAACAGAATAGGATCGAAATCCTTGGATGTTGATTCCTCATGTCTAATGTATCCAGAGCGTATGCTTTTGCTTTGAGCATCTAATTTCCTTCAAAGTAACAGCGCCGGAGGCACGACCCCACCCTGCCATTAAGGCTAGGAGCGCAATCGCCGGCAAAGGGACGAGACGACCGGGGTGGCACACCTGTATAGGGCGGACCGTCGGCCCAACCCAAAATCCAACTACAGCTTTTTAAAACTTCAACACTTAAATATAACGCTATTGGAGCTGGAATTACCCGCGGGGCTTGCTGGCACCAGACTGCCCTCCAATGGATCCTCTGTTGAGGGATTTAGATTGTACTCATTCCAATTACCAGACTCATGAGCCCGGTATTGTTATTTATTGTCACTCCCCTCCCCTTGTCCAGTATTGGTTATTTTCGCGCCTGCTGCTTCCTGATTGGTAGCCGTTTCTTTCCTCAGGCTCCCTCTCCGGAATCGAACCCTAAATTTCCGTCACCCTTAACACCGATAGTCGGAGGCCACTATCCTACCATCGAAAGTTGATAGGGCAGAATTTGATGATGCGTCCGCCGGCCGAAGGCCGTGCGAATCCGTCGATTTATCATGAATCATCAGAGCAACGGGCACAGCCGCGTCGACACTTTTCTAATAAATGCATCCCTTCCAGAAGTCGGGTTTGTTTTGAAAACGTATTAGCTCTTAGAATTACTACGTTATCCGAGTAGCAAATACCATCAAACAACTAATAACTGATTTAATGAAGCCATCGCAGTTTCAACACAGTCTAATTATTCATACTTACACATGCCTGGCCTTTAATCGCTTTGAGACAAGCTATGACTACTGGCAGGTTCAACTCAGGTAGCATTCCTTTTGCACTGGCGACCGCAGAGCCGAGCCGAGCAATCGATAGGTCAAAGACGAGCACAACAGTCTTCCAAATAAGGGTCTAACGCTTTACAGGTAAAAGGTCAAAAAGACGCAATTTCCCTCAAAGATTTCCGCATCCGAGAGCACGAGTAAAGCAACCCATGAGCCACATGCAACTTCAACATGCGAGGCACACATGGGACATGAGTGATAACTTTGAGGGTCACTGCACCAAGATTGGTGGCAGAAAGCGAAATAAGGGTCTTTACAAGGAACATTCCAGTGCAGCAGGTTACACACAGGAACCCATGGACAACTCAAGGTAGTAATTATTATTCGCTTCTTGAAGATATAACTGAGAGGAAGCACGGATGAATTCTTTGCACAAAGCAAGGAACATCACCTCCGCACAGGCCAAACACCACCTCCGCACCACTACGTTAAAAAACACTATGCCGGCCCCCCGAACCCCCCCAATTGGAATCACAATCCCCTCGAGTCAAAATATTGACCGACAATAAATGCAAATTACACTCGAGAATGAGACAGAACAAAGCACCGTAGGCACTTAATAATTCCAGGGACTTTGATTTCAGAACATTTTCCACAGAGCACAATGTGTTGGCAACATCCATGAGCGATGCACGCCTTGTCAAGCAACAGTAGCATCAAACATGACACAGCCATCGCATAGGAATGTCCCCGAGGCCCATGACATCTGCCACACCACCCTACTAGTTGTCTATGCAAAACGAGAGCTAGCAATAGCATGCCCAAAGTCATTCCACACATTTTCTAGGCATGGCGAGGACATCGGCCACATTTGACAAACCCAATTTGCACACTTGAACTCGCAAGCAAGCAACCCGTGCTAGACCATGGCAACGCCTCCAATTGTCCATTGTCAACCTATAAGCATGAGGGCAGTGGGATGAGGCGGTTGGGGCTCCCATGGCTTCTTGAAGCATTGTCTAGGCCCTTGCATGTCGAAGAAGCCTTGCAAAGATGCCAACTAGCCCAAAGGAAACTCCACCACATCCCCTCCCCACCAACCCCATGCATCAATCGATAGACCAATGTTTGGACTTGGCTCTGTCCCATGGCCATTGTCCACGCTTTCTCCTTGCGAAGAAGGCCCAACAACAGCCAAAAGTCAACCCCTCCCGGTCATCCTCAAAGCGTGCAGCAATGCCGCCCATGACAACACACGCAGCTGGCAAACATAAAGCCATGCACACGCCATGCCTGCCCTTGCCTCCAACGAGCTCGGCAAAATGCCAGCTTTTATTTCCCAGCCAACATGCGCAGCAATGCCTGAGGTGCTGCCAGCAACACGCCTCGCAAACGCTTTTGGCCTATTTCCCACCAACTTCGCAGCATCAATGCAAGCCTACAAGCGACCAACCCACGCGGCAAGCCTTCTCAACAAAGCGCGGCAAGCTTTCTGGCATTGTGTGCCTTGGCAAACCATTGCCTAGAAAATATGTGTCATTGCCGAGAAAAGAAGTTGTGCCATTTGCGAAAAACTTGTGCCATTGCCTAGAAAATTGGTGCCATTGCCGAGAACGTTGAGCCATGTCTAACTATTGCCTGCCGACACAACGTGCGACAATGCCTTCAATTGCCAACCCCCCGAGTTTCGTCCAAAATGCCACACCCTCTGCGCTCTCAATTCGTTCACTTTGCCCCCCACTCTCGACGTCCCTTCATTCCCTTCTTGACCCATCTGGGTAAAGGTGAGGCCCTGGGCATACACCCCCCCCCCCCTTATATAGCTATCTGAGCTTTCCCCTCCCTGAAAATGTCAGGAGGAAACATTGCCCATGGTGCTTGGGAGTCCATAATGGGTTTTTTACTGTTAAAAAGGATAAGTTATTTATAAAATTGATTCAAATCTTAAATAATAAATAATAGTCACAACAATGAAAAAAATTTATAATTTTTTGAATCCTAAAAAATTTATTTTAATTAATTACCAAAAAAAAGTTAAAAAATAGTAATAAAATAGGGAAAAAATAGTAATAAATAGAAAAATATGGAGCAATTGTGTTTTATGATGTTTATATATATATATTTCATATTTAGAGATGAAACACCGGTAATAAAAAAAACCTATATTTATTTGAAAAATTAATTTAAAACATACAAAAATTAAGGGACAAAAACACAAAAATTTTTTGAGAATGAGGGGGCCGCGGGTGAAGTGAACTTAAGATTAGTTTACATATGGTTTTGAGCCGCATAAAAAGAAGACGTAGTTGGTTATCAAATATGAATTGAATGGGGATGTTCAATAAAGGAGCAACTGTTCCTTGGGGGAACTTTTTTTTAGATGTTGAGTCATGGATACGTTTTTTGAGACGTAACGGGTATGGAAGGTTTTGTCTTAGGATTCTCTCGCTTACGTCTAGGCCACGGGGTGTCCGCCGTAGGTCTTGGCATAATGCAACCTAACGCGGTGTCGACTTTAAATTTAAATTTCTTGCCCTTAGGATCGGGTCTCGATGCCCTGGTTGTGGGGCCTCGTCCTTCACATTTGTTCACCGTTGAGATTGAATTTACAAACGTCGGGGCCCCGCGCAACCTCATTTTCGGGCAAAAAATCTTGTTTTGTACCAAGCCCCCCCCATTGGGCCTTGTTGTGGATGGCGGCACAATTGCCCAGCAATGGGCAGCCAAGGGCTGAAATTTCTGGGCAATGGCACACATTTTCTGGCAAGGGCACACATTTTCTAGGCAATGGCAGCCAATGGCACGCATTTAAGCCCAGCCATGGCTCAGATTTTCTCGGGCATGGGCAGCGTAGTACGTGGGGGCACACAATTTCCTCGCAATGGGCAGCCATGGCCTAATTTCTCGGCATTGGCATACACATTTCTTCTCGGCAATATTTTTGGGCAGCCTTGGCCCAATTTTTCTGGGCAATGGCTCACATTTTTCTCGCAATGGCACAGCCATGTCACACATTTGGCCCTGCCAATGGCTCAGATTTCTTCTCGGCAATGGGCAGCCTTGGCCCCATTTTCCTCGGCAATGGCACAACATTTCTCGGCAAGGCCAGCCAGGCTCAAATTTCTGGTCAATGATCAGCATTTTCACACAATGCCCAGCCATGTCCCCAAGTTTCTCGGGCAATTGCCCCAGCCCGTTAGGGTTCCACATTTCTGTTTTTCTTTTCTCGCAATGGCACTTCATTTCCCTCCTCGGCAATGGGCAGCCATGGCTCAGATTTCTCGGCAATGGGCAGCCATGGCCCAATTTTCTCGGCAATGGCACAAAATTTCTCGGCAATGGCTCACAATTTCTCGGCAATGGGCAGCAATGGCACAAATTTGCCCGGCCATGGCTCAGATTTCTCGGCAATGGGCAGCCATGGCCCAATTTTCTCGGCAATGGCACAACATTTCTCGGCAATGGCCAGCCATGGCTCAAATTTCTGGGCAATGATCAGCATTGGCACACAAATGCCCAACCATGGCCCAATTTTCTCGGCAATTGCCCAGCCATGGTTCACATTTCTCGGCAATGGCACTCATTTCCTCGGCAATGGGCAGCCATGGCTCAGATTTCTCGGCAATGGGCAGCCATGGCCCAATTTTCTCGGCAATGGCACAAATTTTCTCGGCAATGGGCAGCAATGGCACACATTTGCCCGGCAATGGCCCAAATTTCTCGGCAATGGCACAACATTTCTCGGCAATGGCCAGCCATGGCTCAAATTTCTGGGCAATGATCTGCCTTGGCACACAAATGCCCAGCCATGGCCCAATTTTCTCGGAAATTGCCCAGCCATGGTTCACATTTCTCGGCAATGGCACTCATTTCCTCGGCAATGGGCAGCCATGGCCCAATTTTCTCGGCAATGGCACAAATTTTCTCGGCCATGGGCAGCAATGGCTCACAATTTCTCGGCAATGGGCAGCAATGGCAACATTTGCCCGGCCATGGCTCAAATTTCTCGGCAATGGCACACATTTGCCCGGCCATGGCTCAAATTTCTCGGCAATGGGCAGCCATGGCCCAATTTTCTCGGCAATGGCACAACATTTCTCGGCAATGGCCAGCCATGGCTCAAATTTTCTAGGCAATGATCAGCCGTGGCACAGAAAAACAAATCCGCCGCCATGGCCCAATTTGTTCTCGGGGCGCGCAAAAATTGCCCAGCCATGGTTCACATTTCTCGGCAATGGCACTCATTTCCTCGGCAATGGGCAACCATGGCCCAATTTTCTCGGCAATGGCACAAAATTTCTCGGCAATGGGCACAATGGCTCCAATTTTCTCGCAATGGGGCAGCATGGCACACATTTGCCGCCATGGCTCAAATTTCTCCGGCAAGATTGTCACCCATTTTGGCCCTGGCCATGGCTAAATTTCTCGACAAATGGGCAGCCATGGCCCATTTTTTCTTTCCCCTCCTCGACCAAATGGCACACATTTTCTAGGCAATGGGCCAGCCATGGCTCAAAATTTTTCTAGGCAAGGATCAGCCGTGGCACACAAATGCCCAGCCTGGCCCAATTTTCTCGCAATGGACGCCCATCCAATGGTTCCCATTTCTCGCAATTGCACTCATTTCTCCTCTCGCAATGGGCAACCGATGGCCCAATTTTCGCGGCAATGGCACAAAAGTTCCTCGGCAAGGGCCAGCAAAATGCTAACAATTTCTCGCAATGGCCAGCCCAAATGGCCCAATTTTTCTCGGCAATGGCACAAATTTTCTCGGCAATGGCAGGCCATGGCTCAAAATTTTCTGGGCATTTGCCCGCAAGGCTCACATTTCCAGGCAATGGCACATCATTTCTCGGCAATGGCCAGCCATGGCTAAAATTTCTGGGCAATGGCTCACATTTCCTCGCAATTCCCCAGCCAGGGCCACATTTTCCAGCAATGGCACATCATTTCTCGGCAATGGCCAGCCATGGCTCCAAATTCTGGGCAAGGGGCATCACAATTCTTTCTCGGCAATGGCAGCCAGGCATACGCATTTTGCCCGGCCATGGCTCAGATTTCTCGGCAATGGGCAGCCATGGCTCAAATTTCTGGGCAATGGCTCACAATTTCTAGGCAATGATCAGCCTAGGCACACAAATGCCCAGCCATGGCCCAATTTTCTCGGCAATTGCCCAGCCATGGTTCACATTTCTCGGCAATGGCACTCATTTCCTCGGCAATGGCCAGCCATGCCACGCATTTGCACGGCCATGCCTTAAATTTCTCGGCAATGGGAAGCCATGGCCCAATTTTCTAGGCAATGGCACAACATTTCTTGGCAATGGGCAGCCATGGCTAAAATTTCTGGGCAATGGCTCCATTTTCTAGGCAATGGGCAGCCATGGCACGCATTTGCCCGGCCATGGCTCAGATTTCTCGGCAATGGGCAGCCATGGCCTCATTTCCTGTTCTGGGCAATGGCTCTCCATTTTTCTAGAGGCAATGTCAGCCTAGGCACACAAATGCCCACCATGGCCCAATTTTCCTCTCAATTGCCCACCCTGGTTTCACATTTCTCCGGCATGGCACTCATTTCCCTCGGAATGTGGCAGCCATGCCACGCATTTGCCCGGCCATGCCTTAAATTTCTCGGCAATGGGAAGCCATGGCCCAATTTTCTAGGCAATGGCACAACATTTCTTGGCAATGGGCAGCCATGGCTAAAATTTCTGAGCAATGGCTCCCATTTGCCCGGCCATGGCTCAGATTTCTCGGCAATGGGCAGCCATGGCCCAATTTTCTAGGCAATGGCACAAAATTTCTCGGCAATGGGCAGCCATGGCTCAAATTTCTGGGCAATGGCTCACAATTTCTCGGCAATGGGCGGCCTTGGCACACATTTGCCGCAGCCATGGCTCAATTTCTCGGCATGGGCAGCCATGGCCCAATTTTCTCGCAATGGCAGCAATGGCTCACAATTTCTCTTTTCTCGCAATGGGCAGCCTGGCAACGCATTTGCCGGCCATGGCTTCAGATATTCTCAGGCAATGGGCAGCCATGGCCCAATGTTCCCTCGGCATGGGCATTCAATGGCTCACTTTTCATCGCAATGGGCAGCCATGGCCGCATTTTCCGGCCTGGCTCAGATTTTTGGCGGCAATGGGCAGCCATGGCCCAATTTTCTCGGCAATGGAACAACATTTCTCGGCAATGGCCAGCCATGACTCAAATTTATGGGCATGGCCCAATTTTCTCGGCAATTGTCCAGCCGTGGCTCACATTTCTCGGCACTGGCCAGCCATAGGCTCACAATTGGCCGCCCGGCCATGGCTCAGATTCTCTCCGTCAATGGGGCCAGCCATGGCTCACCAATTTTTCTTTCTGGGCTGGGCAGACATGGCACACATTTGCCCGGCCATGGCTCATATTTCTCGGCAATGGGCAGCCTTGGAACACATGCTCGGCCCATGGGGGCACTCATTTTTCGGGGCAATGGTCTGCCATGCCCAATTCGTCCGGCCAATGGCTCACATTGTCTGGGCAATGATCAGCCGTGGCACACATTTGCCCAGCCATGGCCCAATTTTCTCGGCAATTGCCCAGCCATGGCTCACATTTCTCGGCAATGGCACTCATTTCCTCGGCAATGGGCAGCCATGGCACGCATTTGCCCGGCCATGGCTCAGATTTCTCGGCAATGGGCAAGTGCCATGGTCCCACTTCTCCGTCAATGGACAAAATTTTCTTTCTCTTTTCTTCGGCAATGGGCAGTCAATGGCTCACAATTTCTAGGCAATTGGGCAGCAAGGCACACATTTGCCCGGCTGGCTCATATTTCTTCTTCCCCGGCAATGGGCAGCCATTGCCCAATTTTCTTCTCGGCAATGGCCAACATTTTCTCGGCAATGGCCAGCCATGGCTCAAATTTTGTCCTTTTCTGGGCAATGATCTGTCTTGCACACAATGCCCAGCCATGGCCCAATTCTCGGCATTGCCCAGCCATGGTTCACATTTCTCGGGAAAGGGCACTCACTTTCCTTCGGCAATGGGCAGCCATTGGCTCAGATTTCTGGCAATGGCAGCCATGGCCCAATTTTCTTCGCAATGGCACAAATTTCCTCGTCAATGGCAGCATGGCTCCACAATTTCTCGGCAATCGGGCAGCAATGGCACAATTTGCCCGGCCAATTGGCGCAGATTGATCGGCATGGGCAGCCATGGCCCAATTTTCCTCGGCAATGGCACAACATTTCTCGGCAATGGCCAGCCATGGCTCAATTCTGGGCAATGATCAGCAAATGGCACACAAAATGCCCGCCATTGCCCATTTTCCTCGGCATTGCCCAGCCTGGGTTCACATTTCTCGGCATTGGCACTCATTTCCCGCTCAGCAATGGGCTGGGGCGCAATGGCTCAGATTTCTCGCAATGGGGCAGCATGGACCAATTTTTCTCGGCATGGCACACATTTCTCGCAATGGCCAGCCATGGCTCAAATTTCTGGGCAATGATCAGCATGGCACACAAATGCCCAACCATGGCCCAATTTTCTCGGCAATTGCCCACCTGGTTCCACATTTTCTCGGCAATGGCCTCCATTTTCCTCGGCAATGGGAGCAATGGCTCGATTTCTCTTCTTCCGGCAATGGGCAGCCATGGGCCCAATTCTCGGCAATGGCACCAATTTTCCGGCAATGGGCACAATGGCACACTTTGCCCGGCAATGGCCCAAATTTCTTTCTTCTCGGCAATGGCAACACATTCTCGGCTGGCCAGCCATGCTTCAATTTCTGAGCAATGATCTGGCCTTGGCACACCAATGCCCAGCCATGGCCCAATTTTTCTCGGCAATGGGCCCAGCCCATGGTTCACATTTCTTCTCGCAATGCACTCAATTTTCCATCCCCTCCTCGGCAATGGGCAGCCATGGCCCAATTTTCTCGGCAATGGCACAAATTTTCTCGGCCATGGGCAGCAATGGCTCACAATTTCTCGGCAATGGGCAGCAATGGCACACATTTGCCCGGCCATGGCTCAAATTTCTCGGCAATGGGCAGCCATGGCCCAATTTTCTCGGCAATGGCACAACATTTCTCGGCAATGGCCAGCCATGGCTCAAATTTTCTAGGCAATGATCAGCCGTGGCACACAAATGCCCAGCCATGGCCCAATTTTCTCGGAAATTGCCCAGCCATGGTTCACATTTCTCGGCAATGGCACTCATTTCCTCGGCAATGGGCAACCATGGCCCAATTTTCTCGGCAATGGCACAAAATTTCTCGGCAATGGGCAGCCATGGCTCAAATTTCTGGGCAATTGCCCAGCAAGGGCTCACATTTCCAGGCAATGGCACATCATTTCTCGGCAATGGCCAGCCATGGCTAAAATTTCTGGGCAATGGCTCACATTTCTCGGCAATTGCAGGCAATGGCTAACAATTTCTTGGAAATTGCCATCCATGTGCCCATTTTCCTCGGCAATGGCACAATTTTTCTCGGGTCAAATGGCAGCCATGGCTTCAAAATTTCCTGGCAATTGCCCAGCAAGGGCTCACATTTCCAGGAAATGGCACATCATTTCTCGGCAATGGCCAGCCATGGCTAAAATTTCTGGGCAATGGCTCACATTTCCTCGGCATTGCCCAGCCAGGCTCACATTTTCCAGCAATGGCACCTCATTTCTCAGGCAATGGCCCCATGGCTCAAAATTCTGGGCAAAGGGCTACAATTTCTTTCCTCGGCAATGGGCAGCCATGGCAGCATTTGCCAGGCCATGGCCTCAGATTTCTCGGCAATGGGCAGCCATAGGCCCAATTTTTCCTGGGCATGGCTCCCATTTTCTAGGCAATGATCAGCCTAGGCACACATTTGTCCCAGCCATGCCCAATTTTTCTCTCGGCAGATTGCCCGCCATGGTTCCCATTTCTCGCAATGGCACTCATTTCCTCGGCCATGGCCAGCCCAGCCACGCATTTGCCTCGCCATCCTAATTTCTATTTTCTCGGAATGAAGCCATGGCCCAATTTTCTAGGCAATGGCACAACATTTCTTGCAATGGGCACCATGGCTCAAATTTCTTTCCTGGGCCATGGCTCTCATTTCTAGGCAATCGGGCAGCCATGGCACGTATTTTTTGCCCGGCCATGGCTCAAGATTTCCTCGCAATGGCCAGCCATGGCTCAAATTTCTTCCTGGGCAATGGCTCAAAGTTCTCTAGGCAATGATCATCCGTGCACACAAATGCCCAGGCCATGGCCCAATTTTCCCTCGGCAATTGCCCAGCCATGGTTCACATTTCCGGCAATGGCACTCATTCCGCGGCAATGCCAGCCATGCACGCATTTGCCGGCCATGCCCCTAATTTCTCGGCATGGGAAGTCCATGGCCCAATTTTCTAGGCAATGGCACAACATTTCTTGGCAATGGTCGCCATGGTAAAATTTCTTTCTGAGCAAATGGCTCCATTTTCTAGGCACTGGGCAGTCCATGGCACGCATTTGCCTGCCATGGCTCAGATTTCTCGCCTGGGCAGCCATGGCCCACTTTTCTTAGGCAATGGCACAATTTCTGGCAATGGGCAGCCATGGCTCAAATTTCTGGGCATGGCTTCACAATTTTCTCGGCAATATGGGGCGGCCATGCACACATTTGCCCAGCCTCGGCTCAGATTTCTCGGCAATGGGCATCCCATTGCCCATTTTTCCTTTCTTCCCCTCGGCAATGGGCAAGCAATGGCTCACAATTTCTCGCAATGGGCAGCCATGGCACGCTTTGCCCTGCCATGCTCAGATTTTCGCGGCAATGTGGGCAGCCATGTGGCCCAATTTTCTTTTCTCTCGGCAATGGGCAGCAATGGCTCACATTTCTCGGCAATGTGCAGCCATGGCACGCATTTGCCCGGCCATGGGCCAAGATTTGTCGCAATGGGCAGCCATGCCCAATTTTTCTCGGCATGGAACACATTTCTCGGCAACTGGCCAGCCATGACTCAACTTTATGGGCAATGGCCCAATTTTTCTCTTTTTTTCTCGGCAATTGTCCAGCCGTGGCTAACATTTCTCGGCACTGGCCAGCCATGGCTCACAATTGCCCGGCCATGGCTCACAATTTCTGGGCAATGGGCAGACATGGCACACATTTGCCCGGCCATGGCTCATATTTCTCGGCAATGGGCAGCCTTGGAACACATGCTCGGCCATGGCACTCATTTTTCGGGGCAATGGGCTGCCATGGCTCAAATTCGTCGGCAATGGCTCACATTGTCTGGGCATTATCAGCCCGTTGGCACACATTTGCCCAGCCATGGCCCAATTTTCTCGGAATTGCCCGCCAATATGGCTCCCTTTTCTTTTCTCGGTAATATGGCACTCATTTCCTCGGCAATGGGCAGCCATGGCCCCATTTGCCCGCCCATGGCTCAGATTTTCTCGGCAATATGGGCAGCCATTGCCCCATTTTCTTTCCTCAGGCAATGGAACAAAATTTCTCGGGCAATGGGCAGCAATGGTCTCACAATTTCTAGGCAATGGCCGCAATGGCAACACTTTGCCCGGTCCATGGCTCAGATTCCTCGGCATGTGCAGCCATGGCCCAATTTTCCTCGGCAATGGCACAACATTTCTCCGGCAATGGCCAGCCAATGGCTCAAATTTCTGGGCATGCCAACATTTTTCTAATGCAACCTGCAATAATTGCCCAGCCTTGGCAATCGATGGCACACAATCGTCTACCAGGCAACATGTCAGTAGTTGGCACACAATATGATGCCCAGCAAGGCCCAAATTTTCTCAATCGATGGCACAATTGGGCCAGCAATGGGGCTCATTGGATTCCCAATGGCACACAATTGCCCTGTCATGGGGGCTGCATTGGCAATGTCGATGGCACACAACACAATTGCCCAGCCATGGGGCCTGCATTGGGGCAAGGCGTTGGCCACATAATTGCCTACCAATGGGCAGCCATGGCAAGTCATTGGCAATCAGCATTTGCCCAGCCATGGGCGCACAACAAGTCATTGGAAAAGTTTCTTCGCACATGTTTACCCATCAATGGGCACAAGTCAAGTCGTTGGGAAGCTTTAGGCACAAACATGGCCTGCATTGCTTGCACTTTCGCCACCTTGTGCAGTTATATGGAAAACATTGGGCAGCCTGTTCAACTTTTTAGATACTTTGCTTAATTTTTGTTGGGCATACACTGTGCATATTGTTCGGGCCACTTAGTAATAGTGTAAATGCGTTACACATATTCTTATTTGTAGCGTAAGTTCCAAGGTCCCTCCGTGTAGTGAACCCTCTGGGACGGAAGGGAAAAAGATTTTTTTTTTAGGTTGAAGGGGGAGGGACGAATCGAGCGACACATGGCTGATCTCAGGGGATCGTGGGCAGCAAGGCCACTCTGCCACTTACAATCCCCGTCGCGTATTAAGTCGTCTGCAAGGATCTACCCGCCGCTCCGGTAGGAATGTACTTCAAGGCGGCCCGCACAGCTCTCCACCTGCACGGGCTTCCACCAACGCACGTGCCTTTGGGGGCCGAATGGCCCCTAACTACTGCGGTTCGGTCAAAACGGGCGGCGGGCACAATGCGTCGCTTCTAGGCCCGATTCTGACTTAGAGTCGTTCCAGTCATAATCCACGCACGTAGCTTCGCCGCCACTGGCTTTTCAACCAAGCGCGATGACCAATTTGTGGGGCGAATCAACGGTTCCTCTCGTACTAGTTGAATTACTATTGCGACACTATCATCAGTAGGGTAAAACTAACCTGTCTCACGACGGTCTAAACCCACCCCAGCTCACGTTCCCTATTGGTGGGTACAATCAACATTTGGTGAATTCTGCTTCACATATGATAGGAAGAGCCGACATCGAAGGATCAAAAGCAAATGTGTTTATGACGTCCTTGGCTGCCACAAGCCAGTTCCTGTGGTACTTTTCTGACACCTCTAGCTTTGAAATTCCGAAGGTCCTAAGGATCGTTAGGCCACGCTTTCACGGTTCGTAATTCGTACTGAATCAGAATCAAAACGAGCTTTTAACCCTTCTGTTCCACACGAGATTTCTGTTCTCGTTGAGCTCCTCTAGGACAACCTGCGTTATCTTTTAACAGATGTGGCTAGCCCCAGACCAAACCTAAACTCCCCACCTGACATGTCTTTCTCCGCCCGATCGGCCCGCCGAGGCTGGCCTTCGGTCCAAAAGAAGTGGCAGTGCCCCGCCTCCGATTCACAGAATAAGTAAATAACGTTAAAAGTAGTGGTATTTCATCTTTTGTTTGCTTTCTGGCTTCCACTTATACCTACACCTCTCAAGTCATTTCCAAAGTCGGACTAGATCAGCTCAACAGGGTCTTCTTTCCCCGCTGATTCTGCCAAGCCGTTCCCTTGGCGTGGTTTCGCTGGATGTAACAGGGACAAGTGGGAATCCTCGTTAATATCCATTCATTCGCGTCACTAATTAGAGACGCGGCATTTGGCTCCCTTAAGAGAGTCTAGTTTACCCCGCCGTTTACCCCGCTTGGTTGAATTTTCTTCACTTTCGACATTCAGAGCACTGGGCAAAATTCACATTGCGATTAGGCATCCGCAGGACCATCGCAATGCTTTGTTTTAATTAAACATCGGATTCCCCCTTGTCCGTACCAGTTCTGAGTCTGACTGTTCTACGGCCCTGGGAAGGCCCCGTGAGGAGCCGTTCCCAGTCCGTCCCCCCGGCCGCACGGCGGTACCCGCTCTCGCGCGGGAGCAGCTCGAGCAGTCCACCGACAGCCCGACGGGTTTCGGGAACTGGGAACCCCCCGTGCCCAGCCCTCATAGCCAAGTCCTTTTCCCGAAGTTACGGAATCGCATTTTGCCCGACTTCCGTTGCCTACATTGTTCACTCGACCAGAGGCTGTTCACCTTTGAGACCTGATGCGGTTATGAGTACACCGGGCGTGGAAGGCACTCGGTCTCCAGATTTTCAAAGGGCCGGCCGGGGGCGCACCGACACCACGCGATGTGCGGTGCTCTTCCAGCCGCTGGACCCTACCCTCTTCCGGCTGAGCGTTTCCCCAGGGTGGGCAGGGCTGTTTAAACAGAAAAGTCACTTGTGCCTTGCCGAGAAAACTTGCCCGGCATGCTCAAATTTCTCTCTTTTCTGGAGCAATGGGCAGCCATGGCACGCTTTTGCCCCAGGCCATGGCTCAATTTCCCCCCCTCGCAATGGCCAGCACAGGAACCAATTTTCCTCGTCAAATTGGGGGCCCCCCCCCCCCCCAAAAACAACATTCTCGCAATGGCAGCCATGGCACACATTTCCTTCCCCTTCCTTCCTCCCCGGCCATGGCTCAGTTTTCTCGGCACTTGGGCCACCATGGGCTCACAATTGCCCGGCAATGGCTCATATTTTCTCGCAATGGGCAGCCATGGCTCAAATTTATGGCCAATGGCCCAATTTTCCTCGACAATTGAGACAGGTCCTGGCTCACATTTTCTCTCGCAATGGCACAGCCATGGCTCAGAATGCCGCGGCAATGGCTCACTTCTCGCAATTGGGGCAGCCATGGTCAGAGTTTCTGGGCAAATGCTCCAATTTCTAGGCAATGGGCAGCCATGGCCTCAAATTTTCTTTCTTTCTGCAATGGCCCAATTTCCTCAGTCAAATGGTAAGCCATGGCTAATTTCTGGGCAATGGCGGCTCACAATTTCTTAAGGCAATGGCAGCATGGCTCAATTTCTGGGCAATGGCTCACCTTTCTCGCCATGGGAAGCCATGGCTCAAATTTTTTTTCTTTCCTGGGCTCAAATTTCTGGGCAATGGCTCACATTTCTCGGCAATGGGAAGCCATGGCTCAAATTTCTGGGCAATGGCTCACAATTCTAGGCATGTGCAGCCATGGCTCAAATTTCTGGGCAATGGCCTCACAATTCTGGGCAATGGGCACCATGGCACGCATTTTTTGCCTCTGCCATGGCTCAGATTTCTCGCAATGCAGCCATGGACCAATTTCTCCCGGCATGGCACAACATTTCTCGGCAATGGGCAGCAATGGCACACCTTTGCCCGTCCCATGGCTCAGATTTCTCGGCAATGGCCACCATGGCTCACATTGCCCCGGCAATTGCTCATATTTTTCTCGGCAATGGGCAGCCATGCTCAAATTTATGGCCAAGGGCCCAATTTTCTTCTCGACAATTGCAACAGCCATGGCTCCCATTTCTCGGCAATGGACAACTTTTTCTCTCGGCATGGCTCACATTTCTCGGCAATTGGGGCAGCCATGGCTCAGATTTCATGGCAAATGGCTCACAATTTCTCGGCAATGGGCAGCCATGGCTCAAATTTCTTTTTCTGGGCAATGGCTCCAATTTTCTGGGCAATGGGGGGGGGCAGCCAGCCGCATTTTGCCCTGCCATGGCTCAGATTTCTCGGCAATGGCCAGCCATGGACAATTTTTCTCGGCAATGGCACAACATTTTCTCGCAATGGGCAGCCATGGCACCATTTGGCCCGGCCATGGCTCAGTTCTTTCTCGGCAATGGCCAGATGCGCTCACAATTGCCCGGCAATGGCTCATATTTCTCCGGCAATGGGCAGCCATGGCCAATTTCCGGCAATGGCACAACATTTCCTCGGCAATGGGCAGAAACTGGCTCACATTTTTTCTCGGCAATGGGCCCATTTTTCTTTTCTCGGCAATGGCACAACATTTCTCGCAATGGGCAGCCATGGTCCATTCTCGGCAATGGCCCAGTTTGTTGCTCGGGGACAGGTATATTGCAACAGCCATTGCTCACATTTCTCGGCACTGGCCAGGCCATGAGCTCACAATTGCCTCCCCGCAATGGCTCACTGTTCTCTCGGCAATGGGCAGCCATGGCTCAATTTTCTGGTAATGGCTCACAATGTTCTTCTCGGCAATGGCAGCCATGGCTCATATTCTTTTCTGGCATGGCTTTAATATTTTCTGGGCAATGGGCAGCCATGAGCACGCCTTTGCCCAGCCATGGCTCGATTTTCTCGGCAAGGCCGCTATGGACCAATTTTCTTTTCTGCCCTGGGCAATGCAAACAACATTTCTCGGCAATGAGCAGCCATGGCACACCATTTGCCTCGGCCGGGCTCAGATTTTCTTTTCCTCGGCAATGGCCAGTCATGGCTCACATTGCCCGGCACTGGCTCATATTTCTCGGCAATGGGCAGCCATGGCTCTGATTCTCGGTAATTGGCCCAATTTTTCTCGACAATTGCACACAGCCATGGCTCCATTTCTCGACAATTGCACAGCCAAGCTCACATTTCTCGGCAATGGCCAGCAATGGGCTCCATGCCCGGCATGGCTTCACATTTTCCTCGGCCATGGGGCAGCCATGGCTCAGATTTCTGGGCAAATGGCCCCCAATTTCTCGGCAATGGGCCACCCTGGCTCATATTTTCTGGTCAATGGCTCATTTTCTTGGCAATGGGCAGCCATGGCACGCATTTGCCAGGCCATGGCTCAGATTTCTTCGCAATGGCACCATGGCACACATTTGCCCGGCCATGGCTCATTTCGCGGCAATGGCCAGCCATGGCTCACAATTGCCCCGGCCATGGCTCATAATTTTCTCCGACAATGGGCAGCCATGGCCTCAATTTCCTCGGCAATGGCAAGCAACATTTCTCTGGCAATGGGAAGCCATGGCTCACATTCTTCTTCTCGGCAATGGCCCAATTTTCTTCGACAATTGCACAGCCATGGTCCAGCATTTTCTTTCTCGGCAATGGCCAGCCATGGCTCACAATTGCCCGGCAATGGCTCACATTTCTTCCGGCAATGGGCAGCCATGGCTCATATTTCTGGGCAATGCGCACAATTTCTAGGCAATGGGCAGCCATGGCTCATATTTCTGGGCAATGGCGCACATTTTTCCTGGCAATGGGCAGCCAGGGCTCCATATTTTGCCTGGGCATGGCTCACATTTTCTTTTTCTGCAATGGGCATCCATGGCACACATTTGCCAGGCCATGGCTCATGATTTGTCGGCAATGGCCCGCCATGGACCAATTTCTCGGCATGGCACAGACATTTTCTCGCAATGGGCCGCCAATGGCTCAAATTTATAGCCAATGGCCCAATTTTCCCCTCGGCAATTGCCCAGCCATGGCTCACATTTTCGGCAATGGCACAACATTTCTCGGCGATGGCCAGCCATGGCTCAGATTTCGCGGTAATGGTGCAGCCATGGCTCATATTTCGGCAAATGGCCAGCCTGGACACTTTTCCGCCGCCATGGCTAAGATTTCTCCTGCAATGGGCAGCCTTGGCGCCACATATGCTCGGAGGAAACCATTGCACTCCATTTTTCTTTTCATTTTCTGCCATGGCCAAATTCGTCGGTCAAATGGCCACATTGTCTGGGCAATGATCATCCGTGGCACATCATTTGCCCAGCCATGGCTCACATTTAATTGCATGGCATCATTTCCTCGTGCAATGGCCAGCCGTGGGCTTCAATCCTGTGGGAAACAAAAAAAACAATGGGCAGCTATGGTACCAATTGCCCAGCCATGGCTCAGATTTTCGCTTCTCGCAATGGGCAGTCCCATGCTCAAATTTCCTGTGCAATGCCCAGAACAAATTTTCTAGGCAAACTGCAAAGAATTGCCCAGCCTTTGGGAATCGATGGCACACAATCGTCCTAGCAATGGGCAGACTGTCAGTCGTTGGACACATATGCCCAGAATGGCCCACTTTTTCTCAAGTCGATGCCCACAATTGGGCCCAGCAATGGGGCAGCATTGGCATTCCTGTCACACTTGCCCGGTCATGGGGCTGCCTTGCCATGTCGATGGCAACAGATTTCCAGCCATGGGGCTGCAGTGGCATTCGTTGCCACATAATTGCCTACCAATGGGCAGCATGGCAAGTCATTGGCACGCATTTGCCCAGCCATGGGCAGCATTGGAAAGTTCTTCGCACCATGTTTACCGCATCATGGCCCAGTTCAAAAAGTCGTTGGGAAGCTTTGGCAATAAAATAGGCACTGTAGGCTTGCACTTTCGCCACCTTGTTCAGTATATGGAAACATGGGCAGCCTTATGCACTTTTTTGGATACTTGGCTTTATAATTTTGGGCATACACTTGTGCATATTGTTTCGAAGAGAAGATGAGGAAGACGAGTGGGCGAGGCGAACATGTGGAAGACCACTAGTATCTTTGTTTCATCGCGTTACACACTATTCTTATGTGTAGCATAAGTTCCAAGGTTCCCTCCTTGTAAGGGAAACCCTCTGGGATCGGAAGGGAAAAAGATTTTTTCATGTTGAAAGGGGAGGGACAATCGAAGCGACACATGGGGGGGCTGAATCTCAGTGGATCGTGGCAGTCAAGGCCACTCTGCCACTTACAATACCCCTCCGCGGTAATTTAAGTCGTCTGCAAAGGATTCTACGACCCTCCGCATCGGTAGGAATTGTAACTATCAAGGCGGCCTCACGGCTCATCCACCCGCACGGGCTTCACCAACGACAGGTCCTTGGGGGCCGAATGGCCCCTACTGCGGGTCGGCAACGGGCGGCGGGCAATGCGTCGCTTCTAGCCCGGATTCTGACTTAGAAAGCGTTCATCCATAATCCGACGCACGGTAGCTTCGCGCCATGGCTTTCAACCAAGCGGCGAGACCAATTTGTGCGAATCAACGGTTTCCTCTCGTACTAGGTTGAATTACGATTGCGACCTATCATCAGTAAGGTAAACACCTGTCTCACGACGGGCTAAACCCATGCTCACGTTCCCTATTGGTGGGTGAACACTCCAACCTTGGTGAATTCGCTTCACATGATAGGCAGAGCCGACACTCGAAGATCACA
>VIGQ01001938.1:0-5000 GCA_009663005.1 Actinidia chinensis | reverse complement strand
TAACTGTAGGACGATGGGGCACTCAGATAGTTCTTGCAAAATTTTGGAAGCCATGAAGTCAAAGAAGGCTGAAGAGGCTCAGAACTCAGTTAACCCAGAATTGGATACTGGAAAAGGAGGTGAAACTGAAGCAGGACAAGGAGATCAGCAGCTAACTCAAGACAAAGAATTGAGGGCAGAAGAGAATGGTCGGACTGAATGGGTTACCAAAATAAAGAAAGCATCCAGAGGCAAAACACTGGTTAAACAATTGCTGATAACTCAGTCACAGCTAACCAATTTAAAGCCTTGCAGGACATTCAGGAAGGTGAGCTGCAGTCCCAGGGGTCAAAACCAACCGTTCAGGAAAACCAAACTGTAGTGGCACAGCAGACAAATGTAGGTGGAAAGGTTTCCAAAGGAAAACACAAGGTTCAGGAAGTGGAGCAATGCTCTCAGGCATTAACTTCAGAGAATCGGGTGAAGCAAAATCAGACCGTGGACAGCCAAGAAAAAGTTCAGAAAAGAGGAGATGAGTCTCGTCAACAAAGGGAGGATATGGGTAACCACAAAGTGCAGATTATCGGGCTAGCCGCAGCTAAGAAAAATACAATCCCAGTAGCTAGAAAGTCTGCTAGCCCCCCACACCCACCCCCCCCAAGCCCCAGACACTAGACCCCCCCCCACAAACCAAAACAATTCCCCCAAAACAAAAATCAAGTGCAGCGAGCCAGATGACTACTGGAGAAGTGGTGGGGAAAACCAATGAAAGAAAGAAGACGGGAAAGACAGGTAAGGTGACACTCTCTGTGGAATGTTGTTCTGAAAAGGGGAGAAATTCCCCTAACCAACATTGTTAATGATCATTTCGTCCTGGAATATTAGAGGTCTTAATAAACCTCTAAAACAGAATGGGATCCTTAGCCATGTGAGAAGGAATAAAGTGGATATTATGGGTATCTTAGAGACAAAAATTAAGAAGGAAAGGATGGGAAATCTTGTTTGGAAAAAGTTCAGGTGCTGGGCAACAGCAGATAACCTGCAACAATCCCCAAATGGTCGCATCTTGATTCTATGGAAAGAGGAAAAAGTGACGTGATAATTGATGTCTGCCCAGGTATTCACTGCCGTGTAACCTGCAAAACAACTTCAACTAAGCTCTATATTAGCTTTGTTTATGCCTTTAATAAGGTCGTCAGTCGGAGACATTTATGGGAAAGTTTACGCAAGTTTAAATCTATTTGCTGAGCTTCCCTGGCTCCTCCTTGGAGACTTTAACAATGTCCTCAGAGGAGAAGAAAGGGTTAATGGGGTTATGGCTACTAATTATGAGATGAAAGATTTTCAGGAGTGTTGCTATGATTTGGGGCTCGCAGACCTGAAATACACGGGTTTGGATTTTACCTGGACAAATAATTCTGTCTGGAGTAAGCTGGACAGGGCTATGGTCAATCCAAGGTGGATCCAAGAGGGCTGGACAGCTATGGCTAATTTTGGTCTTCCAGGCAAGTGGTCAGATCACTCTCCATGTGTAGTTTCCATGGTTGATAGTAGGTATAAAGGTTTACGGCCTTTCAAGTTCTTTAACATGTGGTCCCAGCATGCTGACTTCTCTGGCTTAATTAGAAATCAGTGGAGGGTGGAGGTTATTGGAACTGCTATGTATCGGCTTTGCAAGAAACTTAAGATGCTGAAAGATCCCTTGAAGAAATTAAATCAAGAAAAATTTTCCCATATATCAGCCAGAGCAGAATCTGCAGATCAGGAGCTGCTGCTCCATCAGAAATTGCTGCATGATAACCCGAGGGATGAAGAGCTACAGAACAAAGTTGCCGAATTAAGGCGGATGGCGAACAGGTTGGCTGAAGCAGAATTAAGTTTTTTGTTCACAACTAGCCAAAGTAAAATACCTCAACAATTGCGATAGAGGTACAAAATTTTTCCATGACTTAATTAAAAGTAACAGAGCCAGAAATCAGATAGTTGCTTTGACAGACTCTAATGGTGCAGTCACTACCTCGGCTCAGCAGGTTAGTTCTATGTTTGTGAATTATTATAAAGACCTGTTAGGTACCAGGAAAGTCTGTCAGAAGATGGAATTGGGCTCCATAGCAGATGGCAGGCTGGTTAGCGATGTGCAGGCTATTAACCTCACTCGTTCTGTGACGGAAGAGGAAATAAAGGCTGCTTTTTTCAGTATTGGAGATAACAAGGCTCCTGGGCCCGACGGGTACTCATCGTGCTTCTTTAAAACATCTTGGGATACTGTTGGAACCGATGTTTGTTCAGCGATTAAAGAATTTTTTAGTGCTGGCTCAATCCTCAAACAGCTGAACCATACTATAATTGCTCTGGTGCCCAAATCAAGAAATGCAGTCAAAGTGGAGGAATTCAGACCTATATCTTGCTGTAATGTAGTCTACAAGATCATATCGAAGATTCTAGCCTCTAGATTGAGTCCCATTCTTGAAACTATAATAGATCATGCTCAATCAGCCTTTGTTCCTAATCGTAGCATGATCGAAAACATCTATATGGTTCAGGAACTCATGCAAAAATACAGCTGGAAGAGAATCTCCCCGAGGTGTATATTGAAAGTGGATCTCAGGAAAGCATACGCTACAGTAAACTGGGATTTTATAGAGGACATTTTATTGTTTTTAAATTTCCCGCCTCAGTTTGTTAATTGGGTTATGCAATGTGTCTCGACTACTTCGTACTCTGTCTCAATTAATGGCTCTCTGCACGGTTTCTTTAAAGGGAGGCAAGGTCTAAGGCAGGGAGATCCTCTATCGCCGTTCCTATTTACTTTATGCCTGGAGGTGTTATCTAGGAATATGAGGGTGCTGAGCAGAAATCCAGCTTTCAACCACCATCCCAAATGTACAGAATTGGCCATCTCTCACCTAGCGTTTGCAGATGATCTTATTCTCTTCTCTAGGGGTGATTCCTTCTCAGTGGGTCTTATTATGGAGTGTCTGGAAAAATTTGGTTGCTGCTCTGGCCTGAATATAAATGCTGCAAAATCCCAGGTGTTTATGGCGGGAATCTGTCATCAGGAGATGGAAAAGATAAAGGACATAACTGGCTTTAGTACTGGGCAATACCCTTTTAGATACTTGGGTATTCCGATAGCTGCGTCCAGATTGACTATTGATTTCAGTAATCCCCTTACCCTACAGTCACCGAAAAACAATGCCCTGGACAGAGCTTCTTTTCTAAATCGTACGCAGGCAGAAGCGAGCTTATAAAATCGGTTCTTCAAGGTGTGGAATGTTTCTGGTTAGCTATCCTTCCAATCCCAGCAGGTGTCTGTGGAAAAATTATATCTTTATGCAGGAACTTTTTGTGGGGAAGCAAGGTCACGGCAGATAAGAAGGCCCTGGTTGCTTGGAAAGACATATGCAGACCAAGGCTGGAAGGTGGGCTAGGATTTGTTGATCTCAAGGCCTGGAACATGGCTCTTATGTCGAAAGCCCTTTGGAACCTACAATCCAAAAAAGACTCGCTATGGGTCAAATGGGTTCACCATGTATACACTAAGGAGACCACATTTTGGGAATATACCCCATCTAAGGAAGACTCACAAGTAGTAAGGTTTCTTGCAGTAATCCGTGATAAAATTGTGGCAGAGGAAGGAACTAAACAAGCAGCCCTAAACAGAATACACAGCTGGGTTGATCGAGGTAAATTCAGAGTCAGATACTCCTATGATTTTTTCAGATCTAAAGGAGCTAAGCCTTGTTGGGCTAAAGTGGTGTGGCATAGATCCATTATGCCGAAGCACTCGTTTATCCTATGGCTGTGCATGAAAGAGAAGCTTCTAACCAGAGACAAATTAATAGACCATATCCAGGATACTGCTTGTGGGCTGTGCGGTCACCCGATTGAATCTCAGGAGCACCTTTTCTTCCAATGCCCAGTTATTAGACAGTCTTGGATTGAAATCAAATCTTGGCTGGGGTTTACTAGGGAGCTAAATACGTCAAAAGCTGCAGTTAAATGGATTATTAAGGAAGCTAGAGGTACCGGGGTACAAGCCATTGTTAAAAGAATAGGTCTCGCCTGCTCTGTTTACAGCATATGGAAACATAGAAACGCCAGAATTTTTGAAGGGAAAATCTCTCACCCTAGTAAGGCAATCACTAGGGATTTAAGAAATCAAATCTCCAGATCTCCTACAAACTACAAGCTCTACACTGTTTTTTTTTCCTTCCAAACTTTAAGGACTTGTAGTTTAGTCCAAGAAAAGGGATTCTGGTTGATGATTAGGGCTGGGCTCTATTAATGCTGGGCTGATGCTGTCTGGTCTAAGTGGTCTGCTCCTAGTAGTGATGCAGGTCTGGTTTACAGAGAAATAGAGGAGTCTGTCAGTTGCTGGTTGTTCTAGCTGCTTGCTGGGTCGCTGCTGGTCCTGTGCTTGATGGTGGATAGTTTTGAGAATGGATTGGCGTGCTAAAATTTTCTGATTTTATTTGTGCTGAGTTTATTTTGCTGGGTGGATGCTGGATTGGGTTTGGCTGGTCAGAGGCGGGGATTGGTTTGGTCATGCTGCTGTTTCTGTGTTGCTGGAATTGATATCTAGTTGCTTTCTCGGTGTTCCCTGGATGGTCCAGCCTGGGATTCCTATTTTCAGTGGCTGCCTTGGTTTATATTGCTGGGTTGTTGCTAGAATGGTGCTAGCTGGGCTGTTAGCCATGTTGCTGGTTTGAATAGTTGCTGTCCAGTTGCCCGCTAATGAAAATTTTATCCAGGTATCCCTCAATCCTTGTGGTTGTAGGTTTTCTCTGGTACGTTTTCTTTGGTTGGGTATTTTGTTTATCTCTGTTAGCCTTAATTACTCATTGTAGTAGGGTTGTTGGTTGATGCTCCTAACGGGGTTTTCTAATCTTGTTATTTAAGATTTCTTTAATCTTTTTGCTAGGCCTTGTGCTTTGTTTTCCTCTTGGGTCTGTCCGGAGGTTCACTTTTGATCTATATATCTTTTTAACTTGATTCAAAAAAAAAAAAAGAGAGCTCTC
>VIGQ01001932.1:22500-43743 GCA_009663005.1 Actinidia chinensis | reverse complement strand
AATATTTGTTCATTCCCATTTATTTTTTACTTCACAGATGCGGGGGGCGGGTGATGAACGGTTGGGTTCGGCCCGCGCGCTTCCCTCGCGCGCCATTTGTAGGGGCGAAGGGATGAGTCTCTTATAGAGCATAAAATGGCAACAGTTCGCGGGGTGCGATCATACCGGCACTAAGCACCGGGTCCCATCAGAACTCCGCAGTCAAAGAGTGCTCGGGCGGGATAGCCAGTACTAGGAGGGTGACCTTGGGAAGTCCTCGTGTTGCACCCCTTTTTACAGATTTTTCGTCACGGGGCTACTCTTTTCGAAGATCTCGCATCCGCATTGTCACATCCGGTACGGATGCTAGGGAAGCGGGTGGATCCGGGCCCGTGTGAACACACCACCCTCGGAGAGTTAAGCGTGCCCGGGCGGGTGCGTGCCAGGATGGGTGACCCACCGGGAAGCCCTCGTTTTTCAATCTTTTTTGGCTAATTTTTTTTCAAACTTCTTCTGTAATAATATTGTCATTCATTTATTTTTTAGCTTAAACGGATAAGGAACGGGTGATGATTGATGAATCGGTTGGGTTCGGCCCCCGCGCGCTTCCCTCGAGAGCATTTGTAGGGGCGAAGGGATGATCTGTCTCATAAGAGCATAAAATGTGCAGCAGTTTGCGGGTCGGGGTGCGATCATCGAGCACTAATGACCACCGAATCCCATTAAGAACTCCGCAGCTTAGCGTGCTTGGGCGGGGCAGAAGTTACTAGGATGGGTGCCCCCTGGGAAAGTTAGTGTTTGCACCCCTTTTTGCAGATTTTTGTCACAACTATTCTTTTTCGAAGATTCTCGCATCCGGCATTGTTACACCTAAGGATGCTAGGAAGCGGGTGGATCCGGCCCGGTCAACACCACCCAAGAGTTAAGCGTTGCCGGATGGGTTGCAGTTGCCGGATGACTGGACACAACCGGGAAGGAAGCCCTCATTTTTTCACCCTTTTTTGGCCGATTTTTCTTCACACCTTCTTCTTTTAATAATATTTGTCAGTCCCATTTATTTTTTAGCTACTTAACAGATGCGGCGGGGCGATGAATCGGTTGGGAAAGAAGGCCTGGCGGCATTGTGGGGGCGAAGGGATGATGTCTTATAAGGGAAATAAAATGTGCATCAGTTTGCGGTTGCCGATCATCGAAGCACTAATGCCCCGAATCCCATCAGAACTCCGCAGCTCAGTGTGTTGTGCGGGGGCAGTAGACTAGGATGGGTGACCCCTTGGGAAAAGTCTGTTGTTGCACCAATTTTTTGCCAATTTTTCTCATGACTTTCTTTTTGGAGAGCTCGCATCCGCATTTTCACATCTTACGTTGATGCTAGGGAACGGGGGGGATCCGGCCTGGGAACACCACCCCGGAGTTAAGGTGCCCGGTCGGGTGCAGTGGCCGGATGGTGACCCACCGGGATAGCCCTCGTTTTCTACCCTTTTTTGGCCGATTTTTCTTCATAAGTCTTCTTTTAATAATATTTGTTCATTCCCATTTATGTTTTAGCTCCACGGATGCGGGGGAGGGTGAGAACTCGGTGGGCGGTTCGGCACTGCACGCTTACCTCTCGCTGCGCAATTTGTGGGGGCGAAGGGATGATGTCTCTATAAGAGCATCAAAATGTGCATCAGTTTGCGGGTGCAATCATTACCAGCAACTAATGCACCGGATTCCATTCAGAACTCCGCAGTCAAGCGGTTGCTTGGCGGATAGCAGTCACTAGGATGGGTGAACCCTGGGAAGTCCTCGTGTTGCACCCCTTTTTTACCGATTTTTCGTCCGGATATTCGTTTTTGAAGATCTCGCATCCGCCATTTATTCACATCCTTACGGATGCCTAGGAAGCTGGTGGATCCGGCCCGGTGAAACACCATCCGGAGTTTAGCCGTGCCCGGTCGGGTACAAGTGCCAAGAGGGGTGACCTAAACTACGGGAATGCCCTCTTTTCCACCCTTTTTTGGCCGATTTTTTTCGTCATACCTTCTTCTTTTAATAATATTTGTCATTCTCATTTAGTTTTTTAGCTTCAAGATGCGGGTGGGTGATTAGTCGGTTGTGTTTTGGCCCCCGCGCGCGTTCCCTCCCCTCCCGCGCATTTGTAGGGGCGAAGGGAATGATTTTCTAAAGATAAAAATGTGCATCAATTGCGGGTGCGATCATACCAGCACTAATGCACCCGGTGCCCATCAGAACTCCCGCAGCAGTCAAGCGTGCTTGGGCGCTCGCATTACTAGGATGGGTGACCCCTTGGGAGTCCTCGTGTTGCCCCCTTTTTTTTTACCGATTTTCGTCAGGCTATTTCTTTTTCGAAGAATCTCGCATCCGCATTTATTAACATCCTTACGATGCTAGGGACGCATGTGGAATCGGCCCGGTGAACACCACCCCAGATTAACGTGCCCGGTCGGGTACAGTGCCAAGATGGGTGACCCAACGAATCCCTCTTTTTCCACACCTTTTTTTGGCCATTTTTCTCACAACGTTCTTCTTTTATAATATTTGTCATTCCCATTATTTTTTTTAGTTTCACGGATGCGGTAGGGCGATGAGAGGGAATTGAAGGAGTGTCGTCTTGCTGCACCCGTCAGTGATCCTTATCGGTTTGGTTTCGGCCCGGCTGCATCCCCTGCCGCGCATTTTGTGGGGGCGAAGGGATGATTGTCTCTTTAAGATCATGTCATACCCCAATGTCTTGCATCCCATTTGCGGGTACATATCATACTAGCACTACTTCAACCGAATCCCATCAGAACTACCCCGCATATCTTAGCCGCCTATCTTGGGCGGGAAGCAGTACTAGGATGGGTGACCTGTGGGAAGTCCTCGTGTTGCACCCCTTTTTTGCCGATTTTTTTCGTCATGGCTATTCTTTTTTTTTTCGAAGATCGCGCAAATCCGCATTTGTTCACCTCCTTTCGGATGCTAGAAGCGGGGTGGATCTGGCCCGGTGAAACCACCCCCGAGTTAAGCGTGCCCGGTCGGGTTGCATGCCAGGGATGGGTGACCCACAGAGAAGCCTCGTTTTCCACCCTTTTTGGGCCGATTTTTTCTTCAACAACCTTCTTCTTCTATAATATTTGTCATTCCCATTTTTATTTTTTAGCTTCATCACTGTGCGGCGAGCGATGAATCGTTGGGTTTGGCCCCGGCGCGCATCCCCCCGACGTGCATTTGAGGGGCGAAGGGATGATGTCCTATTAAGAGCATAAAAGTTCTCAGTTTGGCGGGTGCGATCATACGAGCACTATGCACCGAATCCATCATAACTCCGCAGCTTAGCGTGCTAGGGCGTGAGGATACTAGGATGGGTGACCCCCTTGGGAAGTCCTCTGTTGCACCCCGTTTTTTTTTTGCCGATTCTTCGTCATGGCTATTCTTTTTCGAAGATCTCTCGCATCCCATTTTTCACATCCTTACGGATGCTAGGGAAGCGGTGGATCCGGCCCGGTGAACACCAACCCAAGAGTTAATGCGTGCCCGCCCGGTTGGGTTGCAGTGCCAGGATGCATGACACCCCCGTGAGCCCCCTCGTTTTTTTCTCAAACCCTTTTTTGCCGATTTTTCTTCAAAACACCTCTTCTTTTAATACCTTTTGTCATTCCCATTTTTTTTTTTTTTTACTTCACCCTCATCGGATGTGGAAAGGGCGAATGAATCGGTTTGGTTGCGGCCCGACCGCATCCCCTGCCGCGCATTTTTGGGGGCTAAGGGATGTTGCTCTATAAGAGCATAAAAATGTGCATCCGTTTGGTGCGGTGCGCATCATACTAGAACTATGCACCGAATCCCATCAGAACTCCGCAGCTTGAGCGTGCTAGGGCGGGGAGTTAGTACTAGGATGGGTGACCCCTTGGAAGTCCTCGTGTTGCACCTCCTTTTTTGCCTTTTCCGTCATGGCTATTCTTTTTTTTCGAAGATCTCCGCATCCCTCCGCATTGGTTTCACTCCTTACGGATGCTAGGGAAGGCGGTTGATCCCGGCCCCGTTGGGTGCAGTGCCAGGATGCGGGCGAGCGATGAATCCTGTTTGGGTTTTGGGAGTATGCTAGGATGGGTGACCCTTGGGAGTTCCTCGTGTTTGCACCACTTTTTTGCGATTTTTCGTCATGACTATTCTTTTTGAAGATCTCGCATCCGCATTTGTTCACATCCTTACGGAGCTAGGGAAACGGGTGGATCCGGCCCGGTGAACACGACCACCCCGGAGTTAAGCGTTGCCCGTCGGGTGCAGTGCCAGGATGGGTGGCCCACCGGAAGCCCTCGTTTTCCACCCTTTTTTTGGCCGATTTTTCTTCACAACTTCTCCTTTTTAATAAAGATTTGTTATTCCCAATTTATTTTTTAGTCCCACGGACGGGCGGGTGATAATCGTTGGGTTCGGCCCTGCACGCTTCCCTCGCCGCACATTTATTTTGTGGGGGCCGGGGGTGATGTCTCTATAAGAGCATAAAATGTTGCATCAGTTTGCGGGTGCGATCATACGGCACTAATGCACGAAATCCCATCCAGACTCCGCAGCTTGTGTGGCTAGGGCGGGAGTTACTACTAGGATTGGTGACCCCTTGGGAAGTCATCGTGTTGCACCCCTTTTTTTGCCCATTTTTTTGTCAAATGGCTATTCTCCTTTTCGAAGAATCTCGCATCCCGCTTTTGTGCACAACAATCCTTATGGATGCTAAGGAAGCTGGTGGATTTCGGCCCGGTGACACCACTCCGGAGTTAAGCGTGCCTGGTCTGGTGCAGTGCCAGGATGGGTGGACCCCGAGAAAGCCCGTCGTTTTCCACTCTTTTTTGGCTAATTTTTCTTCACAACCATCTTCTTTTAATAATATTTGTCATTCTCATTTATTTTTTTAGCTCACAGATGCGGGTGAGTGATGAGTCGGTTGGTTTCGGCCCGCGCGCTTCCCTCCTCGCGCGATTTGGTTTGGGGCGAAGGGATGAATGTCCTCATCAGGTATAAATGTGCATCGTTTGCTGGTGCGATCATACCAGCACTAATCACGATCCCATCAGAACTTCTCCGCATTCAGCGTGCTTGGGCGAGATCAGTACTAGGATTGGGGTGGACCCCCTGGAAGTCCCGTGGTTTAAAATCCCCTTTTTTTTAACCGATTGTTTCGTCACGGCTATTCTTTTTCGTAGATCTCCCGCAATCCGCATTTATTCACATCCTTACGGATGTGCTAAGGAGCGGGGTGGAATCCGGCCCGGGAAACAACCCCCCGGATTAAGCGTGCCCGGTTTTGGGTACAGTCCAAGATGGGTACCTAAACGGGTAGCCCTCTTTTTTCCCAACCATTTTTTGGCCGATTTTTTCTTACAAATCATCTATTAAGACCTCACCACACCCACCTTCTTTCCTTTTAATAATATTTGTCATTCCCATTTATTTTTAGTTTCCGGATGCGGGAGGGCGATGATCGATTGGGTTCGGCGCGGCGCGCATTCCCCTGCCGCGCCTTTTGTGGGGGCGAAGGGATGAAATGGTCCTCTATAAGAACATAAAATGGTGCATCAGTTTGCGGCGTGCGATCATCGTCACTATGCATCGAATCCCATCAGAACTCCCAGCTTAGCGTGCTTGGGCGGGAGGCAGTTAACTAGGATGGGTGACGGCTTGGTAATCCTCGGTGTTGCACCCCTTTTTTTGGTTTTGCCGATTTTTTTTTCATCATGGCTATTCTTTTTCGAAGATCTAGCATCCGCATTTGTTCACATACCTTACGGATGCTAGGGAAGCGGGTGGATTTGGCCCCGGTGAACACCACCCCAGAAGTTAAGCGTGCCCGGTCGGGTGCATGCCAGGATTTTTTTGGTTGACCCACCGAGAAGCACTTAGTTTCACCCTTTTGGCCGATTTTCTCACACCGTCTTGTAATAATATTTGTCATTCCCATTTATTTTTTAGCTTCAGGATGCGGTTTGCGAGCGATGAATCGGTTGGGTGTGGCCCGGCGCGCATCCCCCGCCGTGCATTGTGGGGCGAAGGGATGGAGTCTCATAAGAGCATAAAATGTGCATCAGTTGCGGTGCGATCATAAGGAGCCACTAATGCACCGAATCCCATAAGAACTCCGCAGCTTAGCGTGCTAGGGGGGAGTAGTATAGGTGGGTGACCCCTGGGAAGTCCTCGTGTTGCACCCCTTTTTTGCCGATTTTTTCGTCATGGCTATTCATTTCGAAAGATTAGCCATCCGTATTTTTCAATACTTACGGATGCTAGGGAAGCGGGTGGATACGGCCCGGTGAACAAACCCCGGATTAAGCGTGCCCGGTCGAGTCAGTGCCAGGAGGTGAACCACCGGGAAGCCCTCGTTTTCCAACCTTTTTTTGGCCGATTTTTCTTCACAACTTCTTCTTTTAATAATATTTGTCATCCATTGAGTTTTTAGCTTCAGGATGCGGGAGGCGAGAATCGGTTTGGTTCGCCCGACGCGCATCCCCTGCCGCGCATTTGTGGGGGCGACGGATGATGTCTCTATAAGAGCATAAAAGATGCATCAGTTTGCGGGTGCGATCATACGTTCACAATGCATCGAATCCCATCAGAAATCGAAGCTTAGCGTGCTTGGGCAGGAGCAGTACTTGGATGGGTGAAGCCTTGGGAAGGTCTCGTGTTGCACCCCTTTTGCCGATTTTTCATCATGGATATTTTTTCGAAGATCTCGCATCGCATTTGTTCACCATCCTTACGGATGCTAGGGAAGCGGGTGGATCAGGCCCGGTGACACCCACCCCGGAGGCAAGCGCGCCCGGGGGTGCAGTGCCAAGATGGTGACCCACCGGGAAGCATCGTTTTCACCTTTTTTTGGCCGATTTTTCTTCACACCTTTTCTTTTAATATAATGTCATTCCAATTATTTTTTAGCTTCACGGATTGCGGGAGAGAGGGCGATGAAATCGTTGGGTCGGACCGGCGCGCATCCTCCGCCGCGCGTTGTGGGGCGAAGGGATGTGGCATATTTTTAAGAGATAAAAATGTGCATCAATTTGCGGGGAGATCATACCAGCACAAAATGCACTGGATTGAGTCAAAACTCCGCAGTCAGCGTGCTTGGGCGGAGCAGTACTAGGAGTGACCCCTGGTGAGTCTAGTGTTGCACCCCTTTTTTGCCGATTTTTCGTCACGGCTATTCCTTTTTCGAAGATCTCGCATCCGCATTTGTTCACATCCTTACGGATGCTAGGGAAGCGGGTGGATCCGGACCGATGATCACAACACCGGAGTTAAGCGTGCCCGGTCGGCTCCAGTCCAAGATGGTGACACCCAACAGGAAGCCCCTCGTTTTTCCACCTTTGTTTGGCCGATTTTCTTACACCTTTTCTTTTAATTAATATTGTCATTCCCATTTATGTTTTAGCTTCACGGATGGGTTCGTGAGGGAGAGGAAGAGGTGGGGGGAGGAAAGGAGAGAATAAATACCGCATAAACAAAAAACACAACTCAAAAAACCAACATCAATCACACCACAACAAAACAAAAAAACAAAACAAAACCACCAAGGTCAACCCCCTTTTCTTCTAACACAACCACCAAACCCCCCCCCCCCCCCCCCCCCCCCACCCACCCCCCCCCCCCCACCTCCGCGCATTGGGGGGCGAAGGGATATGTCTCTATAAGAGCATAAAAATGGCATCAGTTTGCGGGTGCGATCATACGTTCACTAATGCATCGAATCCCATCAGAAATCAGCAGGTAGAGTGGCTTGGGCGGGAGCAGTAATGGATGGTGACGCCTTGGGAAGTCCTCGTGTTGCACCCCTTTTTTGCCAATTTTTCATTCATGGCCTATTCTTTTTCGAGATCTCGCCTGGGAAGTCCTCGTGTTGACCCCTTTTTTGCCGAGTTTTCGTATGGCTATTCTTTTTCGAAGACTCGCATCCGCATTTGTTCACATACTACGGATGCTAGGAAAGCGGTGGATCCGGCCCGGTCACACCACCCCGGAGTTAAGCGTTGGCGGTGAGTGTAGTGCCCGGCTGGTTGACCCAACAGGAGCCCCGTTTTCCACCTTTTTTTGGCAGATTTGTCTTCACCACCTTCTTCTTTTAATAATTATTGTATCCCATTATTTTTTAGCTTCACGAATGCGGGCAGGTGAGTCAATCGGTTTGGGTAGGGCCCCGCCGATTCCTCGCCGCGCATTTGTGGGGGCGAAGGGATGATGTCTCTATAAGAGCATAAAATTGTGCATAAGTTTGCGGTGCGATCATTACGAGCACTAATGCAACCGACTCCCTCAGAAACTCCCGCAAGCTTAGGCGTGCGTGGGAGGGAGTAGTACTAGGATGGGTGACCCCTTGGGAAGTCCCGTGTTGCCCCCATTGTTTTTGCGATTTTTCGTCAGGGTATTTTTTCGACGATTCTCGGCTCACGCAATTTGTTCACATACTTACGATGCTAGGGAAGAGGGTGGATACGGCCCGGTGAACACACCCCGGAGGCAAGCGCGCCCGGTGGGTGCAGTGCCAAGATGGGTGACCCACCGGGAGCCCGCGTTTTCCACCCTTTTTTTGCGATTTTATTCACACATATTCTTAATAATATTGTATTCCATTATTTTTGCTTCACGGATGCGGGAGGGCGATGAATCGGTGGGTTCGGCCCGGCGCGCCTCCTCCAGCCCGCGCGTTTGTGCGGGGCGAAGGATGATGGCTATATAAGACATAAAAGTGCATCATTTGGGGTGAGATCATACCGCAACAAATGCACGGATTGCGTCAAAAATCCGCAGTCAAGCGTGCTTGGGGAGGGAGCCGTACTAGGAGGTTGACACCCTGGGAAGTCCTAGTGTTCACCCCTTTTTTGCCGATTTTTTCGTCACGACTATTCTTTTTCGAAGATTCGCATCCGCATTTGATTCACATCCTTACGGATGCTAAGGGAAGCGGGTGGATCGGCCCGATGATAACACCCCGGAGTTAAGCGTGGCCCGGTCGGTTCCAGTGCCAAGATGGGGTGGACCACAGGAACGCCTCGTTTTCCACCACTTTTTTTGGCAGATTTTTCTTCAACACCTTCTTCTTTTAAAATATTTGTCATTCCCATTTATTTTTTAGCTTCAAGGATGCGGAGGGCGATGAATCGGATGGGTTCGGCCCGGCGCGCATCCCCTACCGCCGCATTTGTGGGGGCGAAGGGATGATGTATCTATACGAGGCATAAATGTGCATCAGTTTTGGGGGGGGTGCGATCATACGTCATAATGCATCGAATCCCATCAGAACTCCGCAGCTTAGCGTGCTTGGGCGGTGAGCAGTAATAGGATGGGGACGCCTTTGGAATCCTCGGGTTGCACCCCTTTTTGCAATTTTTCATCATGGCTATTCTTTTTCGAAGATCTCGCCTGGGAAGTCCTCGGGTTGCACCCCTTTTTTGCAGATTTTTCGTCCTGGCTTTCTTTTTCGGAAGAATCTCGATCCCGCATTTGTAACATCATTACGGATGCTAGGACAGCGGGGGATCCGGCCCGGTGAACACCACCCGTAGTTTAAGCGTGCCCGGTCGGCTGGCAGTGCCAAGATGGTTGACCCAACGGGGAAGCCCTCGTTTTCCACCCTTTTTTTGGCCGATTTTTCTTTACACCTTCTTCTTTTATGATATTTGTCATTCCAATTTATTTTTTCGCTTCACGGATGCGGGCGGGCGATGAATCGGTGGGGTTCAGCCCGGCGCGCATCCCACGACGCGCTTTGTGGGGGCGAAGGGAGATGTCTATATAAGAGCATAAAATATGCATCAGTTTGAGGGTTGCGATCATACGTTCACTAATGCATCGAATACATCAGAAATCGCAGCTTAGCGTGCTTGGGCAAGGAGCAGTACTTGGAGGGTGGACGCCTTGGGAAGTCCTCGTGTTGCACCCCTTTTTTGCCGATTTTTTTCATCATGGCTATTTTTTTTCGAAGATCTGCATCCGCATTTGTTCACAATCCTTACGGATGCTAGTGAAGCGGGTTGGATCCGGCCCGGTGAAACACCACCCCGGAGGTAAGCGCGCATCGGTTCGGGTGGCAAGGCCAGATGGGTGAACCACCGGAAGCCCTCTTTTTCCCACCCTTTTTTTGGCCGATTTTTCTTCACACCTATTCTTTTAATATATTTGTCATTCCCATCTTATTTTTTTAGCTTCAGGATGCGGGAGGGCGATGAATCGGTTGGGTTCGGCCCCGGGCGCATCCTCCGCGCGCGTTTTGTGGTGGCGAAGGGATATGGCTTATATAAGTGCAAAAATTGCATCAATTTTGCGGTGCGATCATACCAGCACAAATTGAATGCACCGGATTCCGTCAAACTCAACAGTCAAGCGTGCTTGGGGCGGTAGCAGTAACTAGATGGTTGACCCCTGGGAAGTCCTATGTTGCACCCCTTTTTTTTTTGTCCAATGATCGATTTTTCGTCACGAACTTTCTTTTTCGAAGATCTCTGTCATCCGCATTTGTTCCACACCTACGGATGCTATGGCAAGGCGGTGATCCGGCCGGTGATCACCACCCAAGAGTTAAGCGTGCCCGGTTGGTGGCCGTGCCAGGATGGGTGACCCACCGGGAAGCCCTCGTTTTTCACCCTTTTTTTGGCCGATTGTTTCTTCACACAAACAGAGACACAACACTCCGCTCACCCTTCTTCTTTAAAAATATTTGGTCCTTCCCATTTATTTTTTAGCTTACCTATGCGGGCGGGTGATGAATTCGGTTGGGTTCGGCCCGTCGCGCATCCCCTGCCCGCGCATTTGTTGGAGGCCGAGTGATGATGTCTCTATAAGAGCATAAAATGTGGCATCAGTTGCGGGTGCGATCATTACGACCACTAATGCCCCGAATCCCATCTAACTCCCAGCCTCAGTGGTGTTTGTGCGAGAGTAGTAACCAGGATGGGTGACCCTTCCCTTGGGAAGTCCTCGTGTTGCACCACTTTTTTGCTTGATTTTTTCGTCATGACTATTCTTTTTGAAGTCTCCGCATCCTGCATTTGTCACATTCCTTACGGATGCTAGGGAAACGGGTGGAATCCGGCCGGTGAACACCAACCCCGGAGTTAAGCGTGCCCCAGTCGGTTCCAGTGCAAGATGGGTGACCCAACTGGAAGCCCTCGTTTTCCACCCTTTTTTTGGCCGAGTTTCTCACACCTTCTTCTTTTATAATATTTGTCATTCCATTATATTTTTTAGCTTCAACGATGCGGGAGGCGTGAATCGGTGGGTTCTGCCCGGCGCGCGCATTGGTGGGGGCGAAGGGATGATGTCTCTATGAGAGCATAAAATGTGCATCATTGCGGGTGCGATCATGACTTCACTAATTGCATCGAATCCCATCAGAACTCCGCAGCTTATGCGTGTCTAAGTGCGAGGAAGTTAGTACTAGGATGGGTGACCCCTTGGTAAGTCCTCGTGTTCAACCCCTTTTTTGCCGATTTTTGTCAATCAGGCTATTCTTTTTCGAAAGATCCGCATCCGCATTTGTTCACATCCTTATGGATGCTAGGAAAGCGGGTGGATCGGGCCCGGTGAACACACCTGAGTTAAGCGTGCCGGGGTCGGGTGTGGCAATGCCAGGATGGGTGACCACCGAGAAGCCCTCGTTTTCAAACATTTTTTGGCCGATTTGTCTTCACATATTCTTTAATAATATTTGTCATTCCATTTATTTTTTGCTTCACGGATGCGGGGCGAGCGATTGACTCGGTTGGGTTTGGCCGGCCGCGAATCCCACCGGGAATGTGGGGGGCGAGAGGGATGATGTCTCTATTAGAGCATAACATGTGCATCAGTTTGCGGGTTGTGATCATAGAGCACACTAATGCACCGAATCCATCAGAAACTCAGCAGCTTAGCGTGCTATGCTAGGACGGGTGCCCCTTGGGAAGTCTCGTGTGCACCCCTTTTTTGCGATTTTTCGTCATGGCTGATTCTTTTACGAAGATATCGCATACGCATTGTTCACATCCTTACGGAAATGACAGGAAAGCGGGTGGATCCGGCCCGGTGTGCGGTGAAAACACCCCGGATTAAGCGTGCCCGGTCGAGTGCAGTGCCATGATGGGGACCCACCGGGAAGCCCTCGTTTTCCACCCTTTTTTTGCCCGGATTTTCTTTTATATTATTTGTATTCCCATTTATTGGTTAGCTTCACGAATTGGCGGAGCGGCGGGGCGGGATTAAAATCGGTTGGGTTCGGCAAAGCGCGCTTCCCTCGCCGCGCAGGCGGTGGGGGCGAAGGAGAGAGTCTCTATAAGAGCAAAAATGGGAACATCAATTTGCGGGTTGCGTTCATTTATCCGCACTAATGCACCGGGTTACATCAGAACTTCGCAGTCAAGAGTGATTGGGCGAGAGGATAGCATAATAGGAGGGTGAACGCTGGGAAGTCCTAGTGTGCACTCTTTTGCCGATTTTTTTTGTCAGGCTATTCTTTTTCGAAGATCTCGCATCCGCATTTGTTCACATCCTTAACGGATGCCTAGGGAGCGGGTGGTGGATCAGGCCCGGTGAACACCAACCCGGAGTTAAGCGTGCCCGGTCGGTGCAGTGGCCAGGGATGGGTGACCCACCGGGAAGCCCTCGTTTTCCACCCTTGGTGGCCGATTTTTTCACACCTTCTTCTTGTCATAAAGTTTGTCATTCATTTATGTTTTGCTTCACGAATTCGGGCGGGGGTGATGAATCGGTTGGGTCGGCCCGCGCGCTTCCCTACCAGACGAATTTGTGGGGGCGAAGGGATTATGTCTCTATAAGAGCATAAAATGTGCATCAGTTTCGGTGCGATCATACGAGCACTAATGCACGATCCACATCAGAACTCCGCAGCTTAGCCGTGCTTGGGAGGGAGTAGTATTAGGATGGGTGACCCCTTGGAAAAAGTCCCGTGTTGCACCCCTTTTTTGCCGATTTTTCGTCATGGCTATTCTTTTTCGAAGATCTCGCATCCGCATTTTGTTTCATATCCTTCGGATGCTAAGGAAGCGGGTGGATCGGCCCGGGGGAACACCACCCCGGAGGTTAAGCGTGCCCGGTCAGGTGCAGTGCCAAGATGAGTTGACCCCATACGGGAGCCCTCGGTTTTCCACCTTTTTTATCCTATTTTCTTTACACCTTCTTCTTTTAATGATATTTGTCATTCCTATATATTTTTAGCTTCCGGATGCGGGGGAGGGCGATGAATCGGTTGGGTTCAGCCCGGCGCGCATCCCCCGCCGCCATTGTGGTGGCGAAGGGATATGGCTATATAGAGCATAAAATATGCATCAATTTGCGGGTGCGATCCCTACCAGCACTAATGCACCGGATTCCGTCAAAACTCCGCAGTCAAGCGTGCTTGGGGAGAAGCAGTACTAGGATGGTTTGAACCCCTGGCGTCCTAATGTTTTGCACCCCTTTTTTTGCCGATTTTTTCTCGTCACGACTATTCCTTTTTTCGAAATCTCGCATCCACATTTGTTCACATCCTTACGGATGCTAGGGAACGGTGGATCAGCCCGGTGAACACCACCCACGACTTAAGCGTGCGGTTGGGTTGCAGTGCCAGGATGGGTACCCACCGGGAAGCCCTCGCATCCGCAAATTTGGTAAGGGTTACCCACCGGGAATCCTGTGTTGCACCCCTTTTTTGCCGATTTTTCGTCCATGGCTATTCGCTTTCGAAGATCTCGCATCCGCATTTGTAGGGGGGCGTAAGGAAATGACTGTCTCTATAATAGCATAACATGTGCATCATGGTTTGCGGTGCGATCATACGAGCCTAATGCCCCGAATCCCATCAGAACTCCTCAGCTCAGTGTGTTTGTGCGGGAGTAATTACTAGGAGGGTTGACCCCAATTGGGAGTCCTCGTTTTGGGCACCCCTTTGTTTGCCCGATTTTTCGTCAGGGCTATTCTTTTTCAAAGATCGCTCGCATCGCATTTGTTCATATCCTTACGGATGCTAAGAACGGGTTGAATCCGGCCCGGTGAACAACCACCCCGGAGTACCGTGCCCGGTCGGGTGTGCAGTGCCAAGATGGTTGACCCAACGGGAAGCCTCGTTTTCCCACCCTTTTTTTTGCCGATTTTTCTTTACAAAGAACTTCTTCTTTGAATGATATTGTCTTCCCCATTTATTTTTTAGCTTTCATCACTATGGCGGGCGGGCGTATGAATCGTTTGGGTTTCAGCCCGGCTGCGCATCCCCCCGCCGCGCATTTGTGGTTGCGATGGAGATGGCTATTATAGAGCTAAAATATGCATCAATTTTGCGGGTGCGATCATACCAGCACTAAGCACCGATTCCCGTCAACACTCCGCATCAAGCGTGCTTGGGCAGAAGCAGTACTAGGATGGTTGAACCCCTGGGACGTCCTAGTGTTGCACCCCTTTTTTGCCGATTTTTCGTCACGACTATTCTTTTTCGAAGATCTCGCATCCACATTTGTTCACATCCTTACGGATGCTAGGGAAACGGGTGGATCCAGCCCGGTGAACACCACCCAAGACTTAAGCGTGCCGGTTGGGTGCAGTGCCAGGATGGGTGACCCACCGGGAAGCCCTCGCATCCGCATTTGTAGGGGTGACCCACCGGGAAGTCCTCGTGTTGCACCCCTTTTTTGCCGATTTTTCGTCATGGCTATTCTCTTTCGAAGATCTCGCATCCGCATTGTAGGGGCAAGGAATGATGTCTCTATAAGAGCATATAATGTGGCATCATTTTGCGTGTGCGATCATACGAGCACAATGCCCCGAATCCCATCAGAACTCCGCAGCTCATTGTGTTTGTGCGGGAGTAGTACTAGGATGGTGACCCCTTGGGAAGTCCTCGTGTTGCAAAAAACCACTTTTGCCCATTTTTTCGTCATGACTATTCTTTTTGAAGATCCTCGCATTCCGCATTTGTTCACATCTTAACGGATGCTAAGGGAAACGGGTGGATCCGGCCCGGTGAACACCACAAAACCGGAGTTACGCGTGCCCGGTCGGGTGTGCATTCCAAGATGGGTGACCAACAGGAAGCCCCTCGTTTTCCACCCTTTTTTTGGCCGATTTTTCTTTCACACACCAAACACACAGACCTTCTTCTGTTAATAATATTTGTCATTCCCATTATTTTTTAAGCTTCATCACATCGCATGCGGGCGGGCGATGAAGCGGTTTGGGTTTGGCCTAGCGCGCATCCCCCGCCGCGCTTTGTGGGGGCGAATGGATGATGTCCTCTATAAGAGCAAAAAATGTGCATCATTTTGCGGTGCGATCTACGGTCCTAATCATCAAGAATCCCAATCACGTACTTCCGCAGCTTAGCGTGCTAGGGCTGAGTAATACTAGATGGTTTGACCCCATTGGGAATCCTCGTGTTTGCACGCCCTTTTTTTGGCCGAGTTTCGTCATGGCTTTCTCTTTCGAAGATCTCGCATCCGCATTATTCATATCCTACGATGCTAGGGAAGCGGTGAATCGGCCCGGTGAACACCACCCCGAGTTAAGCGTGCTGGTCGAGTGCGGTTGCCATGATGGGTGACCAATTGGGAAGCCCTAGTTTTCCCCGTTTTTGGCCGATTTTTTCTTCACAAAACCTTCTTCTTTTAACAATATGTGTCCATTCTCATTTATTTTTAGTCTTCACACGGATGCGGGCAGGTGATGGATCGGGTGGGTTCGTCCCCGCGCGCTTTCCTCGCCGCGCTTTTGTAGTGGGCGAATGGATGATGTCTTCTATAAGAGCATAAAATTGTGCCATCATTTGCGGGTGCGATCATACCAGCCACTAATGCACCGAATCCCATCAGAATTCCGCAGTCAAACGTGCTTTGGGCGATAGCATACTAGGATTGGTGGACCCCTTGGAAGTCCATCGCTTTGCAAACCCCTTTTTTTGCCGATTTTTCATCATGGCTATTCTTTTTCGAAGATCTCGCATCCACATTTGTACAATCCATCCTTACGGATGCTAAGAAGCGGGTGATCCGTCCCGGTGAACACCACCCCGGAGTTAAGCGTGCCGATCGGGTTGCAGTGCCAGGTGGGTGAGACCCACCGCAGCCCTCGTTTTTCACATCACCTTTTTTTGGCTAATTTTTTTCTTCACACCTTCTTCTTTTAATAATTTTGTCATTCCCATTTTTTTTTTTAGCTTCATAGATGCGGGTGGGTGAGAATCGGTTGGGTTCGGCTCCGCGCGTTTCCCTTGCCGCGCATTTTGTTATGGCGAAAGGGATATGTCTCTATAAGAGCATAAAATGTGCATCGTTTTGCGGGTGCGATCATACCAACCAGCACTAAGCACAACCGGATCCCATCAAACTCGCAGTCCCGCGTGCTTGGGCGATAGCAGTACTAGGATGGGTGACCCTTGGGATCCTGTGTTTTAGCACCCTTTTTTTAAACACGATTTGTTCATCAACGGCTATTCTTTTTCGAAGATCTCGCACTGCATTTGTTCACATCCTACGGATGCTTAGGGAACGGTGGATCGCTCGGTGAACACTACCCCCCGAGTTAAGCGTTCCCGGTCTGTGGGCAGTGCCGGGATCAGTGACCCAACCGGAAGCCCTCGTTTTCAACCCTTTTTTTGGTTGGCCGTTTTTCTTACAAACCCGTCTTCTTTTAATAAGTTTTGTCATTCCCATTTATTTTTGATCTTCAATCTTCACGGATGGGGAGTGATGAATCGGTTGGGTTAGCCCGGCGCGCTTCCCCGCCGCGCATTTGTGGGGGCGAAGGGATAGTCCTCATAAGAGCATAAAATGACATCCAGTTTGCGGGTGCGATCATATGATCACTAATTCACCGAATCCATCAGAACTCCGCACTTTAGCGTGCTAGGGCGGGAGTAATACTAGGATGGGTGACCCTTGGGAAGTCCTCGTGTTGCAACACCTTTTTTGCCGATTTTTGCGTCATGGCTATTCTTTTTCGAAGATCTCGCATCCGCTTTGTTCACATCCTTACGGATGCTAAGGAAGCGGTGGATCCGGCCCGGTGAACAACCACCCGGAGTTAAGCGTGCCCGGTCTGGTGCAGTACCAGGCTTGTGAACCCCCCGGGAAGCCCTCTTTTCCCCCTTTTTTTTTGGCTAATTTTTCTTCTTCTCACCCTTCTTCTTTTAATAATATTTGTCGTCCCATTTTATTTTTTAGCTTCACGATGCGGGCGGGTGATGAATCGTTTGGGTTCTGCCCCGCGTGCTTCCTCGCCGCGTATTTGTGGGGCGCGAAGGGATGAATGTCTCTATAAGACATAAAATGTAACATCAGTTGGCGTGTTGCGATACATACTATCACTAAGCACCGAATCCCATCAGAACTCCGCAGCTTAGCGTGGCCTTTGGTGGGAGGCATTACTAGATTGGTGGACCCCTTGGGAGTCCCCGTATTGCACCCCCTGTTTTTGTCGATTTTTCGTCACGGCTATTCCTTTTTTTGAAGATTTCGCATCCTCCGCATTTGTTCACATTCTTACGTATGCTAGGGAAGCGGGTCGATCCGGCCGGTGAACACCACCCCGGAGTTAATGTGCATGGTCGAGTCAGTGCAGGATGGGTGACCCACCGGGACGCCCCTTGTTTTCCCACCCTTTTGTGGCCGCTTTTTCTTTTCTTCACCTACTTCTTGTTTTAATAATATTGCATTCCCATGTAATTTTTAGCTTCACGGATGCATGCGGGCGATGAATCGGTTGGGTTCGGCCCTAAGCGCATCCCCCGTCGCGCATTTATGGGGGCGAAGGGATGAAGGTCTCGATAAGAGCATAAATTTGGCACATTTGCGGTGCGAATCATACGAGGCACTATGCCCCGAATCCCATCAGAACTCCGCAGTCTTAGCGTGCTTTTTGTCGGGAGTAGTACTAGGATGTGTGACCCCTTGGGAAGTCCTCGTGTTTGGGCACCCCTTTTTTGCCGATTTTTTCGTCTGGCTATTCTTTTTATTCTTTTTCGAAGATCTCGCATCCGCATTGTTCATATCCTTACGGATGCTAAGAAGCGGTGGATCCGGCCCGGTGACCACCACCCTGGAGTTAGCGTGCCTGTTCGAGTGGGCGTGCCAGGATGGGTTGACCCAGTGGGAAGCCCTAGTTTCCACCCTTTTGGAAGATTTTTTCGTCACTCCTTCTTCTTTTAACAATATTTGTCATTCTCATTTATTTTTAGTTAAGCTTCACGATTGCGGGCAGGTGATGAATCGTTTTGGGTTCGGCCCCGCGCAGCTTCCCCTCGGCCGCGCATTTGTAGGGGCGAAGGGATGATCTCTATAAGAGCATAAAATGTGCATCATTTTGCCGGGTGCCGATCATACCGCACTAATGCACCGCTAATCCCATCAGAATTCCGCAGTCAAGCGTGCCTTGGGGCGATAGCAGTACTAGGATGGGTGGACCATTGGAAGTCCTCGGGTGTTGCCAAAGAACCCCTTTTTTGTCCGATTTTTCATCATGGCTATTCTTTTTTCTTCGAAGATCTCGCATTCGCATTTGTGCACATCCTTAACGATGCTAGGAAAGCTGGTGATTCCGGCCCAGTGAACACCACCCCGGAGTTCAGGCGTGCCCGTCGGGTGCAGTGCCAGGATGGGTGACCCACCAGGAAGCCCTCGTTTTCCTCCTTTTTTGGCTGATTTTTCTTCACACCTTTTTCTTTTATACTATTTATCAGTCCTATTTATTCTTAGCTTCAACACGGATACGGGCGGGCGATGATCGGTTGGGGTTTGGCCCTGGCGCTCATCCCCCGCCGCTCATTTGTGGGGGCGAAGATGATGTCTCTATAAGAGCATAAATGTCATCATTTGGCGGGTACGATCTTACCAGCACTAATGCACCGGATCCCATCAGAAATCCGCAGTTTAGCGGGCTTGGAAGTTGCAGTACTAGCAGTACTAGGAGGCTTGACCACCCCTGGGAAGTCCTCGTGTTCCACCCTTTTGCCCCGTTTTTTCATCAGGGCTATCTTTTTTCGAAGATCTCGCATCCCGCATTTGTTTCACATCCTTACAAATGCTAGGGAAGCGGGTGGATTCCGGCCCGATGAACACCACCCCTGAGTTATCCGTGCCCGTTGGGTGCAGTGCCAGGATGGTACCCACCTGAAGCCCTCGTTGTTTCCACCCTTTTTTAAAATCGCTTTTTAATTCACAAGTGAACCGCCGACAGATTACTCAAATCACAATCAACTACCTTCTTTCTTTTTAATAATTTTTGTCATTCCCATTTATTTTTAGCTTAAAGGATGTGGGCGGGCGATGATCGGTTGGGTTCTGCTCGGCGCGCCATCATTTCCTCCCCCGCCGCGCATTTGTGGTGGCGAAGGGATGATTTCTATATACTAGGCAATAAAATGTGCATCAATTTGCGGGTGAGATCATACTACATAAATGCACCGAATTCCCACTCAGAACTCCCAGCAAGCTTCGCGTGCTTATGCCTGGAGCAGTACAGGATGGGTGACCCATTGGGAAGTCCTAGTGTTCACCCTTTTATGCGATTTTTCGTCACGAACTATTCTTTTCGAAGATCTCCCGCATACGCATTGTTCCACATCTACGGATGCTAGGGAAGCGGGGGATCCGGCCCGGTGATCACCACCCAAGAGTTAAGCGTGCCCGTCGGGTGCCCCCCACGTGCCAGGATGGGTGACCGACCGGGAAGCCCTCGTTTTCCACACTCTTTTTGTCGATTTTTCTTCAACACTTCAATCTTTTATAATATTTCGTTATGACCATTATTTTAGCTTCACAGATGCGGTAGGGTGTGAATCGGGTGGGTTGCCGGCCGCGCGCTTCCCTCGCCGCCCGCATTTGTGGGGGCGATAGGATGACTGTCTCTATAAGAGAATAACGCACATGGCATCAGTTTGCGGGTGCGATCATACCCAGCCCCACTAATGCACCCGGATCCACAGAACTCGCAAGTCAAGACGTGACCCGGCGAGAGCGTACTAGGATGGGTGACCCCTTTGGGAAGTTCCTCGTGTTTGCAACCATTTTTTTTAATGATTTTTTCATCACGACTATTCTTTTCGAAGGATCTCGCTTACGCATTTGTCACGTCCTTATGGATGCTAGGGAAGCGGGTGGGATCCAGCCCAGTGGAACACCACCCCGGAGTAAGAGTGCCGGTCGGGGCAGTGCCAAGATGGGGTGACCCAACGGGAAGCCCTCGTTTTCTTCCCTTTTTTTTTTGCAGATATTTCTTCACACTTCTTCTTTAATAATTATTTGTCATACCATTTATTTTTTAGCGTCACGGATGCGGGAGAGCGATGAATAGGTTGGGTTCGGCCCGGCGCGCATCCCCCACCGCCGCCATTTGGGGCGAAGGGATGATGGCTATATAAGAGCATAAAATGTGCATCAATTTGCGGGGCGTCATTCAGCACTAATGCACGTATTCCATCAGAAACTCGCAGTGAAGCGTTGTTGGGGGGGAGCAGTACTAGGATGGTTGACCCCTTGGGAGTCTAGTGGTTGCCACCATTTTTGCCGATTTTTCGTCACGGTATCTTTTTCGAAGATCTCGATCCGCATTTGTTCCACATCTTACGGCTGCTAGGGAAGCGGGTTGATCCGGCCCGTGAACACCCACTCCGCGAGTAAAGGTGCTCCGGTCGGGTGCAGTGCCAGAATGGGTGACCCACGGGAAAGCCCTCGTTTTTCAACCCTTTTTTGGTGCGATTGTTGTTCACACATTTTCTTTTAATAATGATTTGTCATCCATTTATTTTTTAGCGTCACGGATGAGGGAGGGTGATGAATCGGTTGGGTCGGCCCGCCGCTTCCCTCGCCGCGCATTGTGGGGGCGAAGGGATGCGTCTCTATTAAGAGCATAAAATGTGCATCAGTTTGCGGGTGCGATCATACAGCACTAATGCACCGAATCCCATCAGAACTCCGCAGCTTAGCGTGCTTGGGCGGGAGTAGTACTAGGAGGGGTGACCTTTGGGAAGTCCTCGTGTTGAACCCCTTTTTTTGTCGATTTTTCGTCATGCTTATTCTTTTCGAAGATGCGCAATCCGCATTGTCATACTCATTACGTATGCTAAGGAATCGGGTGGATCCGGCCCGGTGAACACCACCCCGGAGTAAGCGTACCCGATCGGGTGCAGTGCCAGGATGGGTGACCAACGGGAAAGCCTCGTTTCCACCCTTTTTTGCCGATTTTTATTCAACTTCTTCTTCTAATATATTTGTCATTCTCATTATTTTTAGACTTCACGGAGCGAGGCAGGTGATGAATCGGTATGGTTCGGCCCCGCGCATT